>JAOWBH010047181.1:0-15339 GCA_028566215.1 Silene coronaria
TTCCAAGCCTACGTGGACCCATTTTCGCAATTAATTTCATTTTCCGCCCATTTTTTTAATTAAATGTTAAAAAAAACTCATTTTGGAAAAAAACTCATGAAAATGTGTGATAACTACTATATGGAATAATTACATTTTGAGGTTTATGTTAATATAGTTGTCAATGCTTAATTAAAATCAATAAATTTGAAATAAAGATGATGAGGTAAAGTTGACAATATTCTAACAATATGAGATAAAGAACTTATTATGAATTCATCATTCAAGTTATTTATTTCTAATTATCTTACGAAATTAGGACCACTAATCCTTAAGATGGGCACATAAATATGGCTAAAAAAATAATAATAATAATAATTATATAGATAGGTTATCACTAGGGCTGTTAATGAGACGAGACAGCTCGCGAGCAACTCGAGATCAGCTCGGTCAAAGCTCGGCTCGAGAGCTTAACGAGTCAAGCCGAGCAAACGCTGACTCGGCTCGAAAAGCTCGTGAGCAACTCGAACTTGTGTTATTAGATACAATATTACTCATATTTTATAAAACTATGTTATCATGATTATATCTTTGTATCATTGATTTGCCAAATATTTTTTACATATAATTTTCGAGCCTTGATATTAAAAATATCGGAAGAAAAATAAAATAAAAAAAACCAACAATTATATTGGCTCGATTTGAGCTCGCGTTAAAGCTTGCAAGCTTGATAACGAGCACATTTTTATCCAGCTCGGGTAAGCTCGAGAACGGCTAGAGCTCGAGTTTTGGTTCTTGAGCACAAGTCGAGCTAGGCCAAGTTCGGGCTCGGCTCGGCTCGTTAACAACCCTAGATAAGACAAAAACTAAAGTATTTAGGGATTCATAAATGGCTTGTCATTTTCTACCCATGTGAGTTTTATTTGACCTGTCATCACAAGCTTGTGACGGATCTGTTACAAATGGGAATTTGCCTTGTTTGTATACGTTAAGATTCAAGGGTATATACTTTACAATATGAGTTGAATAAGATTCAAGGATAAAACCGTATATTCCTTAGATACTAACGAAGATATGAGTTGAAATAGTCAAATAATGTTGAGTTTAAGCACCAAAGTTTACATCGATTTTACGTAATACTGTTACGAATAATATATTTTGTTATTCAAAAATTTCCATTTGTGACGCGTCATAAAGTTGTAACAGAAAAATATAACCGTTTTATAATAAATGTAATCATTATTTAATAAAACGGTTTTTTTTAAATGTGCCCTTAGGGCACATGATAAGAAGTTAATTAAAGAAATATTTGCATGAATATTTCATTAATTATGGTAAATGTTAGTTTATACATCAATTTTTGATGATATATTATTGCAAATATTTCTTTAATTAGCTTCTTATCATGTGTCCTAAGGGCACATGTTAAAAAAACCTAGAAAAATTTTGAAGGAAAATTGTATCAAAACGAGCAAACATCCATACTCCATTCCACCCCTTCCTTTTAGAGGTGATCGTGGGCCGGATTAGGGTCAGGTCGTGGCTTTAAAAACATCCCAGTTGTGCGGGCCGGGCTACGCCCGACCAAATGTGTGGGCATGTTTTGTCAGCCAAAGCCCGACTCAATCGGGCTAATACGGGCTTTGGGCTTTTTTTGGGCCATAATGAGCTTTCAGTACTACATTTAGATTTACTATATTTTACTCTTAATGCTACGGATTTAATCATATAAGGCTTCTTATAGGGACGTAAAACGAAAGGGAGCGATAAAGCTGAATGAATGGTTATATATTGATATCATTTGTTCTGACATACAATACACGTAACTTTTTTATATATAGTATGGTTAAAGAAAAAATTTGTCCAAAGTTTGATTACTTAGGATTGTAATTTTCTACTCATGGTTAAAGGGTAGTGTGTTAATTTCATTTTAGGCGGAACTATGAGACACTGACTTACCAAAGATTTTATCATATAGGCATAATGCTACACGTCAAGTCGTCAATTGTGTATATACACGTATATAAAATTTCTTCCGTTAATAATAACAAAGGCTGCCAAAGTTAAACAATCCTTTAAAAAAATAATTAAGTTAGCTCGTAATAGGTTGGGCCGGGCCAAAAATTGAACCAATAGCTTGGTCCAAGGCCGGCCCAAAAATTTTAATTATTTTGGGCTGTGCTATGGGCCTATTTAGGAGGCTCAAGCCCAGTCAAAAATTGGTCGGGCTGGGCCGGACCGGGATGGGACAGGCCAATGGGCTTCGCTCCTCTCGTTCCCCTCATATTTTGGTATCCAAATTAAATAAAGCCTAAATCAAATAAAAAAGGAATCAAAATAATAGTAGAGAGAATTAGATTTGATGTTTAATATTAATTTGATGGAATGATTTCAGTAATAATCGAAACACTAGTCTTTAGAGATGTCAATTATTATGAAATAATACACATAGAAGACACTAATTAACTTGCAGGTAAGTATTTGATCATATGGAGATGCTATTAGGAACTCCCATACAAGTGACACCAGGTGGGGAAACCGGCTTCAACAACTCATAAGGCACAACACCAGCTCCATTCCTGTTCTTCAACTCCTCATTATTATTCCTCTCATCTATAATCCCTTCTAACTCCTTCAATCTCCCACTAAATTTCTCAAAAGCCGCCTTAATTGCGGCTTCTTCTTCAAATGCTGCTTCCATGTTCTCCCCTACATACTCCTCATCCGGAGAATGAGTTGAAAGCACGTCCAATATCGTCATAACCCGTGTCGCTTGTATTTGAGAAGGGAAGCATTTTAGGAGTGTTGCCTCTGGCTTCTCTGAGAACAATTTCCATTCTTCTTCAGTTGGGTCTTCTGTAGGCATATTTGTTCTAGTTAAGGTTGGTCTATTAGGCAAATACCCTCCATAACCATATTGTCCGAAGTTTACTGCGGCATGATGTCCCGAAGTCACCCAAATCATGGTCGTAATTATTTGAATAAGGTCCTCTGTGGTCTTGAGATTAGGCCACCATGGTTCGTCCTTCTTGTCGCCGTGACCTACTGTTCTTATTTCTGTCCACCATGCTTGGAGCTCGTTGTCGGATTTGACTAGGCTTGATTTAGGGTAGTAGTGATTTACATAATCTGTCACCCATTGCTTAAGGATGTCCCATAGGATTAGCCCATCATTCGCGAATGGATAATCCTCTATGTGTAACTTTAGTCCATGTGGAGCTCTTGGATCTTCAACTGCTATTCCTCTACTCACATCACATAAGACTGTTAAGTTAGTCTCTCTTGTTAGAATGACGGAGTCAGAAAAGGTTCAAAGTTGGGGCGGGCGGGCGGAGACAAAAAAAGACAGTTTACCTGCTAATGAGGTCAGCTGGCAAAGCTTGATGATCAAATCTCCACTCGGAACCATAGATGACAGAACTCAGCTCAAGTGAGTACTTCCCAAATGAAAAGGAGCTCTCAATGATACCACCTGCATTAACCAAAGCTTCTCGAGCAAGAGCATTGATTTCCATGGTGTACCGAAAATGAGGATGCAACAGTTTATAGATTGGATGCATTGTACTCAATTGTCTATTTGTTGCAATTATGTATGGTTCTGTGCAGCAATGGGTTCTTAGCCTGCAATAATAATGCATATGATCAAAAGCAATAACTTTACCAAGTGATATAGAAACATATGTTCGGAGTCTAGGGCCGTCCTGATATTTGGAGGCCCTATTTAAGATGGTTAGTAGTACCAGTGAGAGATGAGTTGATGGTATCCGGCATCATGGGCAAGGACATGCGCCTTAGCAAACCTCCAAAGCCAGCATGACGTGGCGTCCCAAGTGGGAGTAAAAGCTTGCTTCCATTGTGGTTTTCCATTGCATGGTGGTCGGGTTAGCTCGATGGCTAGAGGTCGTAGAGTTTGATTCTCGCTAAGGATAAATAAGGTGCGCGACCCATACAAAGTTGTGCCTTGGAGCTCCCTCACTTTGTTTACATAAGGTAAAAATGCATCATGGTAGTCTAGCATAAACAACCTGTTCTGTTTCAATGCCTGCAGTTAAGGAAAATGCAAATTTGGCTCAGAATTATTAAATGGAAATCATCAAATCAAATAATGTAATGAATTCGAGTTAATTATTGTATATGAATGATTGAACCTCATCCACAGTCATGTAACCTAAGATGGCCTTCTCTACCAACTCTGTTGTAATAGCCGATTCCTGTGGGCCGTAAATGTCGACATCCAATTTACTCTTCAGGGGCCATTCCTGCAAAACTAGTCTTCCTCAATAAGTTGTATATGTATTAGAAATAGGCTTTTGCAAAATAGACGTAAAATATGAAAAATGGTGGAGTGGACCCATTGGGTGTAATTAGTTTGAAACGAAACCAGATTCGTTAAATAGTTCCGCAAATAACACCAAAATGAAAAAAAATCCACAAAGTTCTACATATCATAATATCATACCGTGACTAACTTGATACTATATGGATTTAGACCAGCAAGCGTTTGACGAGAAAACTCCTCATCACTAAACCAAGAGAATCTATTACCTGAAAATTAACATTTTGAAACAAATCAGCAAATTACCGTTACCATTTTGTTTCTGTAGCCTTAATGAAATAAAATTATCTTACGATCAAAGATAGCGGGAGGCTCGAAACGAAGAACGTGTTCTTCAATGTCATGGATGGCTTTGACAAGTCTAGGCAAAATAGAAGTGAGGCCATGCTGTTTGAGAGTAGGTACGTTCATTCCTTGATTGTAAAGCGAATCAACGGCCGTAAAATGTGGAAAACCAAGTTCGGGATCAACAATGAGAGTCTCGAGAGATGGTACGACAGCATGTAAGGCGGAGTAAACTGTGTTGACTGAAAATGTTGTCCCCTTGATTTCCGAAAATTGTTCATCTCTAGGTACATACACGGAAGTACTTCTTGTTTCCGACTGAGGATCTGTTATAATTGATATTAGTAGCCAATTTAATCCGAGTTAATGATTGCATATATGGATGACACCCCTCACGATATAGGCTACGTATAATTGTAGATAGCAAAAGTAAAGTAATAATTGTTGTCCTCTTTTAGTAATTTCCATATTACAAATTAATTGTCCTATTTTTAAATATAGTAGGTAAAAAAAAGTACCCTAATTAAATAACTCTTGATTTCCCATCATTTTGATTATATTTTGTATTTAAGTTGATTGGTTAAGGGGTTTCTTAAGTATGAGTTTTAGTTAATAAAAATGAAATGGAGGGAGTATATGTACCTGCGGTTGAAGGAGGACGACCAGTTCTACAACGTCTAGGATAAGGAAAGTCGGAACCACCCAAAACGGGCCTAGCCAAGTCAATATCTTTGTCCGGGTTTCCAAGGTCATTGTAAGTGTCATAGTCATAAACTCTCTCAAAGGACTTGCGTTCTCCTTCCCCATCACCTCTCATATTCTCTAGCTCTTTCTCTCGCATTGTTTTCAATCCGCTTGGAGTTTGTGATGGTAAGTATGACTGCTACATACATTGTACATTACATGCATGGACCACATGCTTAACCAACGTTACAAATTTTCATACAGAAGATGTCAATATGTCATTCCTTTTTCACAAATACTCATTTAAAATAAATGGGTCAAATAAATACCAAATACATGACAAGTTGTCTAGGAAATGTTACCACTATATGGTGATATATATTTAACCCGATTTAGGATATTTTATTTTAAAAAAAAGGAGGGAGGGAGAAAGAGAACCTTATTGGTGAAGAAGATCCTTGTATGATGAGGGAGGTGGGATTTGGGGTGCACCCATGAATTACAAGTAAAACGTAGAGGCCCGAGAATGAAGCCATGGATTAGTATTTGGGTGATGTACATCTCATTGTGATGTTCATTTTCGACAACCACCGCCCCCACCTCTCCAAAGTACGCCGGTACCTCAAATTCCGCCTCATAGTTCACCACGCCCTCCTCTTCCCTCGCCCGATGTGCGTATGCTTTTATTGTTGCCTTTTCCCTTCCAACCTCTTCTCATTGTTTTGTCCACACATGTAAGTATGTAACCAAGTTAGTTGGTGTCATACATAGCTTATTATCAACATAAATAAAGTAATATGAATCCTATTCATAATTTTGAATTGTTGTACCCAAACTGACAAAATTCAAATCAATTACCCATTTTGTCAGCAGTACGTATTTACATATGTTTGAATATTGGACGCGATGCATTTTACGATTAATAACAAAAAAATCATTGAAAATATATGCACGGTGTAGTGATGAATGGAGCAAGTAATTGAGGTGGCCCATAAGAATTTACCAATTCTTGTTGGCCGTCTAAATTTGTGAAAATAAGAGAAGGTTATGAAAAGTCAGAAATAATTATGGTAGTGAGTTGGATCTTACTTGGGTCAAGTTGAGCACTAACGAGGCCCAATAACAAAGATTTACCAAGTAAATCCGAAATATCATCAAGGCCTCGAGTAAGACCAAGATTGGAGAAAAAGCCTCCAACAGTAGGTTTCACACTTACTATTGCCTTTAAACTAATTACACCATCTTTCTCAGCTTCCTCAATATTATTACTTGATGCTATGACTTTGTTTACCCTAACGCTTTTTTGTGAATGTCCTTGTGCCCTAGCAGTTACATTCCTGCTAATTAATGAACTACGACTACTACTACTACGACTAGTTGGTGGCCTATTAACAACATTCCGGTGACGGCCTCCCATTATTACCAAGGGCAGCTTGTGCCCGTCACAAAGAAACGAGTAGCAGTCTTTGTTTATGCTATAGCTGCCTGAGTTTAGCATCTTTCTAATTTCTAGTTAAATACAGTATAAATTTGTAAGGTTATTTGTTTTATTATTAAGAGGGCGGGGATGAATGGATGATGAGAAATAGCCGAACCTTGCTTGTCTTATATAGATGAGGCTTAAAGGGGCATTTTAGCAATTTTCATTTGTTTCAGGGACTACGTACGTCCTTTGATATTTTACTATTCAAGCTGAAACATGTTTTTTTTTTTTTTTGGTACATATTCAAGCTGAATCATGTGATCATCGAGGAACTGTTTGAACATTACACAGTTTCTGCCTTTCTGCTTTCACAAAATCTCACTTGTGACAGGAGGTATCCGTCACAAGTTAGTGACGGATACCGTTTCCCCTCACAAAAAACCCATTTATGGTGAGTGGAGAAACACATGGGAGGTCCCTCTTTGTCCCTCCTTTGTCCCCTCTATCCATTTCCTCTCACAAACTACCCGTCTTCAAATTCGACCCGTCACAAGCAAGACGCATTGCACTTGGAATAAGATAAACTAGAAAAAAATTGATAATTTTAACTAAGAATCTCATCTGCCCCCCGTTTAGATGTTATGATGATTGTGGCGGAATCAGGATTTGTTGTCAGGTGATGGAGGGTGCTAATGGAATAAGATAAACCAGAAATCTGAATTTTCCATTGTTTAGATGTTATGTTTGTGGTGGAATCAGGATTTGTCGTTAGGGGACGATACTTTTGGGCGGGTGTTGCTAATGGAATAAGATAAACTAGGAAAAGGTCGATAGTTTTAACTAAAAGTCTCAACTTTTTCATTGTTAGAGGGGCGACCGCCCTGCTAGCCCTCTTAGCTCCATTGAGTGGCAAAATGACATGACTGTTTGGTAATTCAATGGTAATTAAAGAGTTTTATTATGGAATTAATAAATTCTCTAACCGCGTTGTTTGTGATTAATTATTTGTTAATCATATAGTACTGTAACAGTTTTCTGATTTGTGTTGGTGTAGGGTTTATATTACTATTTGGATATGACATTGTGATTAAGTGAGTAGAAAATGACCTCTGCCCATGAAAAATCTGATAGTGATTATGATTTTTTTGTGAAAAAGGATTGATTGTTAATTTAGATAATCAAAATCTGATAGTGATTTGGATTAAGACAGTTCTCCAATTGTTTTTTTGGAGTATACAACTGGATTCATAGTTGTACGATTTCGGATTTTCGGTCCAATGATGCTAGGCTTACAACAGCGGTTTTCGAGTTATGTTGTCATTTAGTATTGTTTTGGTGTAAGGGAAGGCACAAGAATAGTCTTCATGCTGACGGGTTTTTATCCCTGAGTACCACGAATGGTGACTTTACCAGTTGACATGTGTCTCGTTTTGTATTGTTGGTCAAGTGTTGATCGGTTTCTAGATATTGACACTGTTTTTTATGATCAGCGAAGGAAATGGGGTGGATGTTGGGGTGGACTCCCTTGTTTCAGAGTGCAAAAGAGTGGGACACGTATTGTGCCTGCAACTAGGGCACCAGATGGTAACTGTTCAATAAACCAGCCTAATGGGGTACAAGGTGTCGTGAACCAAAATACATCATTGGGCCCACGTCTTCTGGCTCCGCCGTCCTCACCCGCATCTTTCAGCAATTCGGGTGTTCCTTCAACATCTCAGTCACCCAATTGCCATCAATCGTTGTCTGCCAACTCAACTGGTTGTCCCACCCCCACTATGTATGCAACCGGGCCATATTCTAATGACACCCAGCTGGTTACTCCTCCTGTTTTTTCGACCTTCACGACTGAACCTTCTACTGCTCCTTTTACCCCGCCGCCCGAGCTGGCTCACCTAACAACACCATCTTCTCCGGATGTACCTTTCGCAAAATTCCTTTCATCTAAAAGTGCAGGAAAGATTAATTATGTGGGTTCACATGATCTTCAAGCGACATACCCGTATTCACCTGAAAGTCCTGCCAGCTCTCTTAGGTCTCCCATTTCAAGGACCCCGGGCGACTGTGCGTCTATGTGGGACTCGTCTCATTCCCCCAAGCCTGGAAATTATACAAGAAATGGTGCTGGATGGCGTGCCGAAAATGGTGCTAAATCCCACGATTCTAACTTTTTCTGCCCGGCAACATTTGCACAGTTCTATCTTGATCAACCACACTCTGTGGGACGAATCAGTGTTTCAAAAGACTCAGATGTTTACCCTAGTGGTGGTACTATTAATCCAAGCAAGCAAAACAAGAATAGCAAGCAAGATGTTGAGGAGGTTGAAGCTTACAGAGCCTCTTTTGGGTTTAGTGCAGATGAAATGATCACTACCAGTCAATATGTAGAAATAGCTGACGTTATGGACGATTCATTCACTATGAATCCCTGTACATCGACCAAGTCACAAGTTGAAGAAACTCCGTTACTTGGATGGGGACATGGAGGATCCAGGTCAAGAATGCCAGGTTGCTATTCACCTGGTCAAAAGACCGCAAAATCAATCTCATCTAACCGATCTGAAGGTGAGTCATTCTGGCCTGTTATTAATATACTTGTTAATAGTTGATGTTTGTGTTTCGGACTGCTGCTGGTATTGTGTTGCAAATTGGCTTTTGGTTATATACTTCGGCTTTGAAGCTACACCATATCTTCCATATGATTGTCATTTAGAATAAAATGAAATTGACTATGGTACGAATTTCTACCTCCCCTAGCTCAAACCTAGAAAAGGAACACTGAAGTGCTATGTGGCTCGTGTGTGCAAGTAAGATTTTTTGTTCGGTATACTAGCAATCTTTTTTTGGGAATATTTATTTTGAGTTTTTGACTTGTTGGTTTGTGGTGCATGCTCAGTGAGTCGGTGATGAAATTGTAGACAAGTAAATACTCAAGACTAGTCTTGTGATAGACCGACTGACCGAGTAGAGTATTTTTTGCAACCAAATGTTTGGGTAAGATTGTCATTTTGTAAGATAGGTAAGAATGTAAGACATGGTGTGTTTTGAGTGTTTGAGATCTATTTTCAACTCGAACTTTAAAAAATCTTGTCATGGAATATTGAATCCTCCTCTTGTCTTATTCTCCGCTTCAGAGTGGCTGAGAGCTGATGGCCCCACAATGCGACAAGGCTGAATCCATAAACTGATTAGTATGCATGTTGTGCTACTCGTTGGGGATGTTTTTTCTTTTGCAATTGTTTGACCTTCTGAAATCTGAATTCTGTTAAAAGTAGAGGTGTCCTTATCGACTTATCATAGCATACTCTATTAATCGGAATTAGAAAGCTAAGGTGCTCATCAAGATACATCGGTTAGGAAGAAATATTAACTACTGGTTCCATAGTTAATTTGTTTCCTCATTTTGATTACCGTTGTTTGTTTTGTGTTTCGTGTAATGTGATTTGTGGCCTGTTTTTTTGTTATATTGCAGTGTAGTCACTTGCCTGTGTGAAGTGTTTTTGTAATGAGCAAAGCCTAGCATGTTTACCTATATTTATTCCTCAACTAGCAAATTGTATAATTTTAACGCGTTTCTCTTCATTGGAATCATAAGTTAATCAATGTTTCTTCTGTGATGTGATTCTATTCATTGAAATAATATTGATCCTGGCGTTAATTAATAATTCTTCTGTGATGTGATTCAGATAATGAAACAGATGAGCATCCTGGGAATGTCTCTAACCAAAGAACACCAAAGAACGTCGTACTGACAGACGACAAGGATATATTTTCAGGGATGGGGAAATCCCGAAAAAACAGGAAATATCACATGGGTCAATCCTGCTCCGATGCTGAGATTGAGTACAGACGAGGCCGAAGCTTACGCGAGTATGGAGATCTCTCTTGGCATTAGTTTCTTTCCAGCACTTCTGCATCGTATTTGACATATACGAGCACTCCTACTGGTCAAGCCTTCAATATCCAAACCTGCTGGTTCGAGCTAGCTTACATGTGATCAACAAAGCGTGGACTGATCTAACCCATTAACCCGATATTTCATCGAAAGATGTATAACAACCTCTCAAATTCATACAATACCTGCCATTCTGCCAAGCCACCAGCTTAATGTTAATTTGACGTGTCACGCCTCCCGGTTTTTTGGAAGGTTAGGCAGGGTTGTGTTATCAGCTTAGTTCCTTGATATGGGCAAATAGTGTTGTACACCGGTTTTGATGGAAGTGCATTGTAAGAAGCAAGAATACTTGAAAGCTGGTCGGAATTGTTAATTTGGTATCGCTTCAGCATTGTATCTGAGCCCTCTGAGGTAACTGAAGAAGTCACTTGTGTAACAATGTTACCGATATAAAAAGTGACATTCGATTGCCAACAGAAAAAAATGCCTATTCCATTTTGCAGTTCGAAGCGTGATGTTAAGTGCTGTTAGCCATAATTGTAATGCAACAATCAAAATCAAACTGTTGTAATTGATTTTAACCAAATTTATCGCAAAACCATTATTTACGACACATACAAGTGTAGAAAAACACGCCAAGATCACAGAAAATCGAAATTGGCCCTCTCACCCAGCAGAAAATACTTGTACATAATGAACAGTTTAATATACACCAACATACAACAAATTACCTATGAGGCTATGAATCTTACACATCCGCTTTACAATTGGAATTACTTTAATTTTTCGATAAAAACTACAATTTATCCTCAACAAGGGATAAATAAGGGTATGATATAGCGATACAGCGGAATACAAAACAGGAAGAGATAAACAAGAGGTACATCCTGTAAGGTCCGTCCTCAGACAGCTTTAAAATCTTCCCTTCCCCGTCTCTAGTATGTTTCTACGCTGGCTTAGAGGTGTTATCTTCAAAATGTCTTAACTTGAAAAGACTGGCAAGTCTTGAAGTATAGTCATCAATGGAATAAAAGAACCAGACGGGGTTAGGATTCTGATCCTATCAGCAGCGAATGCATGATGAGACGAGAATAACGTAAAAGTAGAGCCACAGACGGAGTTAAGATTCTGATCCTATCAGCAGCATACTCATGATGAGACGAGCATAATGTAAAACTAGAGCCACACTACAGTATAAAACTGACTTAAACTGCTTCCGGAGCAATCAGACATCATGCACAGGGTCCAGTTGTTCAGTAGAATCGTCTCTAGTACCAGGACCGAGGATCTTCTCCATATCCTGCTCCAAGTCATATATCTTATCAGTCATACCTTCCTTTTGATAAGCTTCAGACATGGTAGAAAAAGTAGTCATGTCCGGCTGGCAATGCTTTTCTTTCATCCTCAAATAAACTCTTTCCATTTCCAACAAATCATTTGCCTTGGCGCATGCAAAAATTACGGCATTGAAAAATGACGTATTTTCAGATATCTCCATTCTCCCGGCCAACTGAACAATACTCAGCACTTTATGAAAAAGACCCGCATTCGCATATCCTCTAATAAGACAGCAAAAGGTCTTAGTATCGAATTTCATACCCTCGGCACGCATTTGATCAAAGGCGAATTCCATGTTCGTTGAATCTCCAACATCAGAAAATGCCTCAATCACGTTGTTGTAAGTGGACGTTGTCCAAGGATATTCAAGTTTTCGCATGTATTCCATCACCGATGACATTTTATCATACATTCGTTTCTTCCCATAGGCACCAATAAGGATGTTAAAGGTACGTGTTTCTGGTTCAATTCCAAAATCCCGGAACTTCTCATACCATCTTTCCATCATTTCAGTCTGACCCTTGTTACCAAAGACACTGAGTATTACATTCATAGTCCAAACATCAGGTTTGCAAGTCGAACTTTGAAGCATGTCAGATAAGACCTTCTCCATTAGGTCATATTTTCCTGCCTTGGCATATCCAGTAAGCACAATGTTCTGGGTCACAGTATTAGGCAAAATTCCCCGTCCTTCCATCTCCTTATAGAGGGACTCAACTAAATCGAATCGAGATGTATCAACACACGCCTTAATTAGGGTACTGTAAGAGAAAATATCAGGCTGGCAAAGTGGAAGAGACTTCATTTTAGCAAGAATTGAGAACGCATCGTCAATCAATTTGCTCCGGCAATAAGCAGCAAGTAATGTAGTATAAAGCTCAATAGTAGGCTCAATCCCTTCTTCTACCATTGTATCAAAAAGTTCATGGGCACGGTGAGGCTGTCCTGATTTGCCAAGTAGTCCAAGGAGTTTCATGTAAGTACCTTCTTTCGGTTGGTAGAAGGGCTGTTCTCTCAGCATCTCAAACACCTATATGCCATCAAAAATTAATTCTTTCTCTCCAATAACTCAATACAAAAACGACCGAATAACAGAAGCATCTACAATATTCCGAAGAGTGACAGATCGAAATACATATGTCCAACAGATGCATACTGGCCTTTTATAGTCAAGTTCTTGTGGCTATGATGAAGCATACATCTTTAACAACTTGAACTCACCAACAAAGATAACAAGCCTCATTTTCGCATGGTGCTATATATTGGAAGTAGCAAGATGTGTGTGCCATTAAGTAAGGGATTTTCAGCACGTGAAGCAAATATTTTACGATGTGTAAAGGACTGCAAAAATTAGCCGAAATCTGACTTACATGGTCAATACTTTGCCTACACTTTCCACAGAAAATGAGGCTAATGCCTCATATGACTGAAATAAATAGAAGACGCAATAAACTATGACATGGGAGGTGTCACCGCGTCACTAAATGCTACCACCCCACACACATGTTACTGTGATTACGACGAATACCATGACTTCCCCGGTCACATCAGTTGAGGGGGATATTTCATAGTATTGTAGTTGAAAAGGCATCAACTACGTGAAATGTACAAGATCCGACAGCAACTAAGGGCACAAAACCCTTCCAAACAAAAATAAGGACTTTACATTAGGCAACTAATCGCCCTTAAAGATGGCTTTTAATGCATCAGGCAGCTGCAGCAATCCATTATCTTTACTACAGTAATTTAACGCATTGGCTCAAACATCTTAGACTCACTTCAATAGAACCAAATACTAAATACACCACTTTTTTGGCTTTGGAAACTTATGCAATGTACAAAATGGTTCATTAAACTAAGTGAACCTCTCATACTCGGAAACAGCCTTTCCATGTTATTTTAGCATACCGCCTTAGGCAGGAGCCCCTGAGTCACTAGGGTAGCATTGTTGTATTAGCACAAACACGTTACCGTAACAATGTTCATCATTACTCGATTGTAAGGTCAGACAGCCAAAGTTCATTCATTTTAGCACATCATGATTAAACATCAATCCAAATCAAATGGTTGAGCACATTTACAGCAATTGACTACTGTAAATCTAATTTAGATCTTTAAACCATCCAAATTACATCAAAATTACACACACTGTCTGTAATCTGCATCCAACGGCTAAACGATTCAAAACCCGTTATGATTATCAGTAAAATTATACTGTATCATTTCTTGTCATAACAACATGTCCTCTCAATCTCTCATACAACCCATTTTAATTCAAAACCCTAAATTTTCTCGTCATTTCCCGACATTACTTAGAACCATGTAATGTAATAATATAACATTCCAGTGTGCTGCTTCACAGGCTCATAAACATAACACACTAATTATAAAAGGGGTCGGATGAATGTAACCAGTGGCGGATCTAGGGGAGGCGGCCGCCCCCAGGAGGATGAAATTTCCGCAATTTTTAGTTAAAATTTTCGAAATTTTTTCGGGAAACCTTATGTTATTAGTTGTTCGCCCCCTTAAAATTTTCCGTCCCCTAAATTCAAATCCTGGCTCCGCCACTGAATATAACCTTATCGTAGTTAACGATAATTGAAACACCGTTTCTTTTTTAAGACCGTCTTAACTTAAACACTCTTACACCCAATTAAAATAAAAAGGAGGGGGGCTACGGTGAAAATGAAAATATCGGAAGTTTTAGTTAAAATTTTCAATTTTTTTTCCGAGTCAATCTTAAGACATTACTAGTTCGCCCCCGCTGGAATTTTTCGCCACCTAACCTCAAATCCTGGCTCCGCCACGTGAGAGGTTTTTAGTTAAACACAAATTCATGTTTTAGACGGTTTTAAACAAGACCAACAGTAATTAAAACTGCATTACGAATATAAAAGGTAAACAAATGACTAAGACGGAAACAATTCAAAAAAAGAAATTAACCTGAAGAGCTTGAAGCCATTGTTTATTAGCAATACGATCAGAAAGAGCTTCAGTAACAGTATTAGCCCAAGCAGCAGCTTTCGCTTTTCGATCAATCTTCTTCTTAACATTTTTAATAGGAGTTTTCTTATTCGGAAAACCAGGAATTAATTTCTCAGAAATTGCTGGGAATTCATCTCGCTTCCAAAGCCTCTTCTTTTCAACCGGTTTCGACACCGTTGCGCACCTGATAATCGTTGAGGATCGTCTTCTTGAGAGTTGAGATATTGAATTGGGTTTGGAATGGTGTGATACAGGAGTTGTACTGGTAATTAGAGATGATAATGAAGAGAGGGAAGTTGTCGCCATTTGTGGATGATGATGCTAAGGTTTGAGCTATTCTCAGTTTTCTTATGCACTACCTATTGGGTGAGTCTTGAGAGTGTGAGACTAGACCTGTCAAACGGGTCGGGTCGGGTC
>JAOWBH010047400.1:0-15334 GCA_028566215.1 Silene coronaria
AAAATAAACTTTAAACAACTCAGAAAAATTACACATAAGTTCGATTAAATGTATAGTGTTGTACAATGCTTATTATAGAACTAGTGGCATGGTAGTATTTGTGGGCTCCACCTCATCACCCACCAACAACTTGTACGCAGATTTAACGGTAAAATCACCATCCTTCTCCTTATCCCAGCACCGCTCATCCTCGGGCATGTCTAAGCTAAGACGAATATTAAAGATTCGCTAGCTCCTGTTCGAACAGTAGAAATAATGAACAAACCTTATCGCAATCCCATCTACATCCATCCTCCGTAATAAGATCGGCGACGCGAAGATACATACTGTTATCCAGCCGCGCCGATATTGTTCGCCTCAATGGTGTTGCGGGTATCCATGTCAGTCCAAACAAGAGTGTTCTGGCCACTTCCAATCATTCTCCTCACCCCTAAGCCGAGTGAGCGACGACCTTGTAATATACTCCTCCAAGTATAACTTGGGTTAGTATCCAACTCCGCTTTCATAAAAGACTTATCCCAGAAGTATTTGGCTTTAATAACCAGGGACATTAGACTCGTATCATTAGTCAGCAGCTGCCACACCGGCTTCCCTAGGAGCGCTTGATTGAATTTGAGGAAATCCCCGAATCCAAGTCCGCCTTTACACACTTCGGTGCACATATCTTTTTGCAAGAGATATCTTCTTGGTACCATTACTCGACCCTCACCAAAAGTTGGAGACCAGCGACCGCAATTCGTCACAAAAATTTGACGGAAAAAGAAAGACGCTCATAGCATATGTGGGCATTGATTAGGCAACAACCTTTATCAATGTTTCCTTCTCGGCTTTACTAAGCAACAATCCTCTCCACCCTTCATATATAAATTGAATATGCTACAATATGCTCTTATTAGCAGCATATTCAAAAATAGTAGATTTCGGCCAATATGCTACCAGAATACGCCCTTTACCAAACACATAACAATAGTAGACTGCTTGATCAATATATTAATTAGACCCCATAATCTATTTTTTTTTTTTTTTTTTTTTTGAAAGAGACCCCATAATCTATTAATTTTACCCGGTATACGGTTTACCAAATAGGGCCCGAATCTTGAAAAACGGTACGGTGTATAATCTAATTGATCTCAATCCGATCCAAAACTAACCCGAATGACTTCGATTACCGATTAAAGACACTTCTAATTCTAATGTTTAATCCGTTCACAAAATTATCTGCCAAGAATAACCGTAACCACCAGACTACCGGATCTCACCCAAATTCACTCTTTTTCAAACCCAAATTCTAACCCAGAACTCCTAACATCCCTTCATTTTCCTAAATTCCATCATCAAATCCCCAAAGTTTCAATCTTTCGATCAAAAAATGGACACAAATCCAAAACCCACAAGCATAATCGACACATTAGGGGAAGAAATAATCAGAATCATAACCCCCGTTTCAATTTGCATGTTTTTAGTTGTTTTATTAGTCTTAACCCTAAATTCTGATCCTTCATCTTCATCTGGGTCAAATTCAATCATCACAATTGCTAATTTAGCTTATGATGAAACAAATTCAGATTCAACTTGGGATAAATTAGAGGGTGCCCTTTTAAATTCTCTTGTTTTTGTGATTGTTGTAACAATTATTACTTTTATTTTGGTGTTTTTATTTTATATTAGATGCACTAATTTCTTGAAATATTATATGGGTTTTTCTGCTTTTATGGTATTAGGGTTTATGGGTGGTCAAATAGCTATTTTGTTGATAGAAAAATTGAGTTTACCTATTGATCCTTTGACATTTATGTTGGTGTTGTTTAATTTCTCTGTTGTGGGTGTTTTAGCTGTGTTTTCGTCGAAAATGTCGATTTTTGTTACTCAAGGTTATTTGGTGATTATTGGGGTGTTGGTTGCTTACTGGTTCACCATGTTACCCGAGTGGACGACTTGGGTGCTTTTGGTTGCTATGTCTTTGTATGATTTGGCTGCTGTTTTGTTGCCTGTTGGGCCGCTTCGATTGTTGGTTGAGCTTGCGATATCTAGGGATGAGGATATACCGGCATTGGTTTATGAAGCTCGTCCTGTTATTGTTGATGAGTCTAATGTTACTAGTGAGAGGAGGTTATGGAGAGATAGAAGGGATGGTGAGGGTCATAGGGTGATTGTTGAGATGAGTACTGATCAACGAAGCCTATCGTCTGTTGAGAGTGGACCAAACACGAGAGATTTAGCTAATGCAGAAGAGGGTCAGGTGAGGAATAATGGTGATCAGGAGGTTGATGTGCCATTGCTTGAGAATTATGTGAATGTTGGGCGACCGGTGGTTTCGGATGATGGTATGGGGTTTGAAGGGATTGGTCTAGGATCTTCCGGTGCAGTGAAGCTAGGGCTAGGGGATTTCATCTTTTATAGTGTTTTGGTTGGAAGGGCAGCAATGTATGATTTTATGACGGTGTACGCCTGCTATTTAGCTATAATAGCTGGTCTTGGGATAACCTTGATGTTATTGGCCTTCTATCAGAAAGCTTTGCCTGCACTGCCTGTGTCGGTTATGCTTGGGGTGCTTTTCTATGTCTTGACTCGGACCTTACTTGAAGAGTTTATTGCGCAGTGCTCAATAAATCTCGTCATGTTCTAGCAGTAGGTATCATTTTTGTGTATCTTTACTTGTATATTGTTCGAATGTCATTAACTTGGATTCCGTATTTTGGTTTGCTAGGGACGTTAAGTGAAACCAGAAGATTGTAAGTGCTCACTTGTTGATTTTGATCAACAAATGTATAATATCCAGACTAGGGTATTTATTTAGTTTCTGGGATTATGCATATTGATGGCATTGCTTAATGTATCATTCAGGTGTATATTAATAAGATTTTCTTGCGTTCCGCTTTGATTAATCCCTATGACATGTTGTATCACTTGGTCTGTCCTTAACTGAGAAAAATGGCAGCTACACTGGCGTACTGTCAGTCCGGTGAAACCCAGAAGGAGGTCTTTTGATGGTGGTTTTAGAAGAAATGTTCGACCTTTATATATAAATGTTCATTGGTATTAGCTTCGACAATCCCACTGCAAGTAACCTCCTACAGTCCTACTTCATGCTGATCACCTTAGATTTGCCAACCTTCTTTCGCTTTTGGAGGCAAGGTTGATGGAGGAGCTTGAAGAAAAAGATTGTAGGTTTTTCGTTGAAAATATTCTCTTCCTCGTATTTGGCAGGAAGACCATGGAGAGAGCAAAAGTTCTCCGTGCAAAATCCGCTCTCCCAACCCTTCATCCAATTTTCGTCTTGTCTTAGTTTGCTAGTAAACCAATCATCGTTGCAGTGGAGGCAATGGCAGTACTTCTTTCGAGAAGCTTTGAGGTTTGGAGAGGGCATAGTTTGTAGGGGCGTTGGTAGTAGGGTCGAGCAGGGCTGTTTGCTGAAGTGGTGGGGTTGGTGATAAATAAGCGAATATACTGTATACCTGATCTTTGTTTTTCAAGTACAATACTAGTTTTTTTAAACCCGTGAAATTCACAAGTATGCTTTTAAAATTTTGAACTGGTGATAAATGTGATCTATCGGATGAATCTTATTATTTACGTTACGACTTGGTCAGAGGTCAGATTTTGCTGTTGAAGATTCAGCACTACATGAAATGCAACGATATTGCTGTTTGACAGTCTTGCACTCTTATTCCCATCAGTACGACAATTTGTCTCTAGTACTACGTATTTCTCAGCAATGAGAAACTGTCAACGACAATTTGTCTCCAGATTTTGTCCTGACGAATAAAAGTTCAGCGATTTTCAACGAATCAATATATATTTATAAAGCAGTTTAGTTAAAGATTTACTGTACTTAGCTTTGAAATATGATGAAATATACTTAGCTTTGAAATATGATGAAATATAATGGAAGTAATACAAACGCATGATCAAGATCCTGAAGTGAGTAGTGCCTGAAATAGAAAGAAGCATAACCTTCAGAAAAATACATCATTGAAAATGTTGGAACCATTAGCGTCTGTGAGTCTGGAGTTTTGTGATGTTAGGATAATGTTGTCGATAAATACAAATCGTGAATCGTTAAGTGCGAATTCTATTGTGTCGCTCTATAAGCGCGAATCGTGAATCGTGAATCGTGAATCGTGAATCGGTAAGGGCGTATTCATAGCGTATTCGTTAACCTGGGATGTATCCGCCTTAAACTTAAAATGGATCAAATAGTATGAATAAGACAAAAGTAGAGTGTGTATAAAGTAAAGTAAAAGATTTATCTTAAATGCTTAAAGTGAGATGTAATTTAAACCGTTTCCGTCCCATTATAATCCCATAAAACAAACACATGGCACCTTGGTGTGCAAAATGCAATCAATCGAAATATAGGTAAATTAATCAATCTTTTGCAGCTTGATATAAGTGACGGTGCTCATTGAAATTGAACTTAAGCTATAATTACATGAAGATAAAGTGTGGTTAGCAAGCACATATTGACCCATAATAACTGAGACGTGTAATCTGTTTTAACAGCAACATCTGTCATAATCATCTTTTCCTACTAATTAGATTGTAACATCTATTCGAAACATCATAGAAATTTCCATAATTAGACCATAATATATTCATATAATTATTTTAAAATAATGAAATTGGTATGGATGATTTTGAACTCTTGGTAGTTATCCAAGTGTCTTTTATCTTGCAAAATCATGTTTGAATTACAGTCAACATATTTCTGTACGAACGTACTCTGCTCATGCTCATAGAGTCATGGTTACACTTGACCCTCGGGTAAATCGGGTCGGGTGCAAGTTGGGTAAGTTCGGTCATGTTATTTTGTATTTGACATAATTCAGGTTCAATTGGGTTGAGTTCAGTTATTTTGAATTTGAGTTATTTCGTATTTGTAACTATCAAGTTATGTAGAGAAAATGGACAATAAGCATTGGAATCATGTCATATTACTCGGGCAATTCGAGTTATGGGTTTATGTCGGGTACTCAACAACAAAGCGCTGAGCAGTGCGCACATTAACTAGGAACTTGACCACACCACATTATTCATTCACCTAAGCACCTATGAATGCAAAATGATGCCCAAATGTAACACAAATTCTTTCTTCTGATCGACTCAAACCCGATTTAAATAATGTTAAAAACGAAAGAGAGTTGTGTAAAGTCACAGGCTTGTGACTGTTACAACTTACAAGCAAGACTCGCTAGATGAAATAACCTTTCATCAATGGGGGACTATCTGCACTTTGGATCTGGCTGATTTTTTATGTACAAACACATCCATTTAACCAACAATTCCATTCAGTCTATATGCATCAGAATGTGAAGTTTTACACCTTTCGATTCAAAGTTTATTCACGAAAATTACACAGTAATGCTTGTTCAATCCCGAAACACATGAGTGGAATAAGGACATACAATGACAACCTTCTCAAACACAAGGAAACAGAAACTAAGCAAATCTATAATTAAATCAAACAATGGCATCACCTCCATGTTTCTTCTCTCCCGCTCTCTCGTTCTCTCATCTCCTGCCACCCCGCGAGTAATGCACAGATTTTGGGGACCCTTCAAAGAAATCTTGGAGAAGAGTCTCCAACTCATCAGAATCATACTTAACGAACTTCTCGATATCATACTTGTTGTGCCTTCCAATGAAGCTCTGGTATGCTAATATGACTTTTTGCGAAATGGAAATCCTAAGCTCCTCCTTGAGCTGCTCATCCCGGATAACCCAACCTGATTGGTTCCTGTAAACTTCCTCGAATGCAACACTGAAGATCCGAATCTTCTCCTTGAGAAAATTCTTAACCCCTGAACCCGACCCAGATGGAATCCCGTCATCCCTAAGTGAAGCCACCACCGAGCTCCAAGTAGTCCTCACGTAGCTCGTGGCGTGCTGCTGGTAACTCACTATCTGAGTTCGGATCCAGTCATCCCCAATTATACTTCTTAGGTCTGAGCCCATTACCTTGTGCTGAATATAATGCAAGTTGTTCATCAGAAAAACATTTTGAAGTGCGACATCCTTGTATAAATGGGATTTTTTTTCAAGGTTGGATTTCAAATTATCACCGAGAGATCGAAGGTGGGACCCCAGCATGCTGTCTTTTGGAGTGATCGGGGGGTCGTTACCCTTGTCCTGAACTAGGATGTCGAGGGTTTTGAAGTAGTCGGGTAAATAGACTGTAATGTAGTTCATAACCCAACTGGTTAAAGGGTGGACCCCTCCTCCCGGAAATGGGTCAACAGATGGGTCAGATAGAATGACATTCCCAAATCCTAAGAAAGTTGCTTTAGCAGAATCTCCCATTCTCTCCATGACCTCTTGAAACTCGGCCCTAACAAACGAACCATCCTCATCGGAAAATAGGGCGTTGATCTGCTCACGAACATCTGCTAAAGCCTCGTACATGTCTAGGAGGCTAAAGAGTTTTTCAGGGGTGTGAGGCCCGAGGGACATGGCATGGCCAAAGATTAAGAGACACGACATGGAGGACTTTGCTGTGTTAATAAAGCAAAGGAAAGCATCCGGCCCTGACTCCCCAAAGATCTGACTGCAGAGCCGCTTCTCAGCTCTCAGATAGACATGAACCGCGGTTTTGATCACCTGAATCCATGTCTTAATCTTCGAGTCCAAAATAGTCCATTCCATTTTAAGCAGCTCATCGATACTGTTTTTCTCCATTCCGAGCCCAACTAAGCAATCTTCCAATACTTCCTTTTGGGTTCTTGTATACGCTGCACAAAATTCCTGATCATAGTTTGCAGCAAACATCGTACTCTTAACCAATTTCAGGAAAGGCACCACTTCCGGCTCAACCAAATCAAAGTCAATCAAATCAGGTTCTTCCACAGGAGTAGCATCATCACCTCCTGACCCGTCATCCTCAGCCCTAAAAGGTTCATAAGACTGCCTTTTCTGAACAAGAACATACAACAACTCCTCTTCCAACCTAGCCATAGCAATCTGCAAAACATCCTCAGCTTGGGAAATACTCTCCTGGATCTCATTCCCCTCTGAACACATTCCCCTCAATCGCTCAACCAAACTCGACACTTCCTGAACCGCGTTTATATACTCATCCGACACTTCAGAACCCGATTCACAGATCATAGCATTATTAGATTCCCAACCCATGATAACCTCCTTAACACTACTCAATTTCCCCTTCAATTCATCAAATTCATCCTCTTTACTCGATTTTTCAACAGATTCACTAGTTTCACTCTCAAGGGATAGACTCTTATACAGTTTTGAGTCAATATCTAATAAAATTTTCCTCATTTCATCAGTAAGACTTTCATTAGCCTCCAATTCTTTCAAAAGATTATGAGCTGCAATTAAGCTCTCTCTTCTCATGGGTGCTGTTGCTGTAGGAAACATCCTAATATCTCCCATCCCAATGATATAATTAAGCAAAAAACTCAAACTTTCTCAATTAAATTACAAAATTACAAAATCCCAATAAAATTACTAAAAAAAATGAAAAAAGTTTTGATCTTTTTGGTCAACAGATAGATATAAACATGAAAGTATATAAAATTATATGAAATTAAGCCAAAGAATTGGATGGTACCTCTTTTTTTTTTTTCTTTTTTGCTGAAAATCAGACAGAAATTTGATCAATAATTAAACATGTTGATGATTAAGAGCATATAAACATGATTAGCAAGATGTAAAGGGGAAAAAGAGAGAACAAAGAAACAAAAAGATAAGAATAAGAATTGAATATAAACCAAAAATAAATAAAATAATCCACCACACAACACAAGTTGAGGACCTTGAATTAATCAAGAAATTAAATTATTTAAATTATATTAAGATCACTCAACAACTAATTTTAAAAACCCAGAAAAACCCACATAGAAAAACATTAAACTACCCAAAAAAATAATAATACCCAAGTCAATGTTAAGACTGAAAAGGGAGTAGCTGTCTAGAAGTGTCAGAGCTTCTTAAGTTTAAGACGGTTTTAAACAAGAATCGGAAAATGTGGGATTTGAGGGACACTTAGAGAAGAGAGACATGGAAGGAAGTGCTTGAAAGGGTGTGTGGTTTTGTAGGGAGGAAATTATGAGAAAATTTTAGTAATTTATTTTTCCACAAGTTGTTTTATACAAATTCATTTGTTTTCAACATTCTATTTTTGAGCTAATCCTCGTGAAGCAACCAAGAAAGCAACCAAGCTTGACTTTTCTGGTTTCAAATGTTATGAATGGCATAGCAGGCAGCCCTGTAGGTCAAAGTAGGGCCCTCAATAATTTATTTTATTAATTTTTAATTTTTATGGTTCAATTTCTGATTTTTCTTGTTTAATTTTAAAATGATTTGTGTCTTGTTAATTTGCTCATCATCACATTAGATTGAGAATTGATTTTTATGATTAATGATTTAATGATCATATCAATTAACCTCACAAATATAGCGTAATGTACACCTGGCTGTACAAGAGCATTATACAATTATAATTAATAACTTATGTGTATTGTTGATGTCAAAAATTAGAATCTAATTGAGCTTATAATATTTTTGAGTTTTATTATAATTTTTTATGCTCGATATATTTTTATAATGGAGTTCAGATTCTTTCAAATAAAGATCATAATATAAAAGTTTAAGTTTAAGTAATGCATTGTAAAGCTTAAGTTCTAGTCTATATAATCAGTACAACTGATTGTATAGTCTACTTATTGAATTAACCTAGCTATTATGATTAATACTCTATTAGGGTCGGTTCTGATTGAGTTTGTATGTGTAGTTGTGTACATGTAACTAGGCTTTTATTAAGTTATTTACGCATATTATGTGTAGTTAAACATTTTCATAATAATTAGCGTAAATGCATTTACTCATCTAGTTAATATATGCTTACCCCTCTCAATCTCTCATACACCAAGTGAGAAGTCTTAGGCTTTGTTCTTTTGGCTGAATGGAGTTAAACTTAATTGAATTAAACTACAATGAGATGAATAGACTAAAATAAGTTGAACTTTGAAATTTGCTTAAATGAATAAAGCTGAAATAAGTTAATTTGAACTAAAGTGAGTTGAGCTAACTGAAAGGAATTGAAAGAGAGATGAAATAAGCTCGTTGAATTTTTTCAATGATAAAAAAACTAAATATTAACAAAGGAAATTAAAAATGACAAGTTTCATATTTTAGCCATTTTCAAATTGGGTTGCCACCAGGTTCTTGGTGGTCGAGAGTCCGGACCATACATGGTCAAGTGAAAATATATCATTAGTTACTCATAAGTCGTAACCCGAAAAATTTTGGTAAGTTAAACCTATATAAAGCAATAGTTGGTTTAATACAGTAAAATTGCAACCAAAACTTATAAAAATATTGTTGTTTATTCGTATTATATTTGTTTTTCTTACCTGGATGACAGATAAAATAGTTAACAAGAAAATCTGTTTCGGGATATTCGATTATCCTTCCCACTTCATTTTGGTCACATTTACACATTTCCACCTTCTATTTTCACCTCTTTTACCTCAATTTTTTTTTCCTCTATCATTTTTACCATCACCTTTCTCATTCCTCTAGAAAAATAAACTTCCGAAAATAATTTATTTGTTTAGTAAACAAATTTCACTTCCACTACTTGGGGTTAATAATCTATTCATTACTATTCTGGGTTTTGATTATCCTTCCTCCATCAACCACTAATTTCATAGGTAATTGCATTTTTACTAATGTTTTGTTAGTTGGTTAGGACATTTGTTTTCATTGTTTTGGCTTATCAAAAATTATTTGTTTCATTATTATTATCATGGTTAGTAATTCAAATTTATTAATCACAGTTGATTTTCTACAAGATAGTTTACACCGAACAACTATTAGTCTATTATGCAGTTTATGCAATCTATTTATGAGCCTATAATCTCATTATTGTTGGATCACCTGCATCGGAATGCCCTTTTTCTTTAAAGAGTAATACTCGTGACCAAAATATGGCTCATGAGATTAATGGCCCGGGCAACAAAAATAGTCTCATAGAGATTATAGGCTCATAAATAGAATGCATAAATACTCCCTCTATTAAGCCGTCAACCAGGCCATGGCCCGAGCAAGCCTTTTGGAAAAAAAATAACTTTGATTGTAAGTATAGGTAAAATTTATGTTTCGGCCCTAGCTTCAGTCCACCATCACAACAAAGTCTTCCTTCATATGTAAAACCTTGAATTAACGTAGATTAGTATATCTTCCATGTTACTTATAAGTTCATTTTTCATTTTGCTTTTCAGAGTGTTAGATGATATATCTATGAGCATAAGAGAAGAAGCATCAAGGTATCTCGGAAGTGTTGGAGAGTCGAAACATGACGGGAAATAATGCCATTGAAAAAGTCGAAAATTCTATTATAGAAGATAGGCCAAGGTCGTCTTCTGTATCGCATAGATCATCCAGATCAGCATCATCTGATTTCTCATTTGAAGATCATCCAGATATAAATGAACATGGTAAGCTTAATATTTCAGCAAGTGATAATGACTTAATTACTGTATTAAGCTATTATCGAGCCCTATTAGATGTCCTGGACGGTTTCAGATGATGATTCATGACAGGATTGATTTTTTCTTTTTTTGCAGTAGCAACCCCAGGGTTCACATCAAGGTTAGAAACTCCGCCCGTTCAGGTGATGGAGCGTCCTCCTAATGGGTCATCGGCTTATAGAATTCCGTCACATGTTTTTACTAGAAACAAATCAAATAGCCGTAATCCAGACTGGAGTGCGGCTTCCAATGATTCGTTATTTAGTATTAATACAGGGAATATGAGCTTCACTACAGATCAATTTACGGGGTTGCTAAAGTCATGTGATCTAGGTACTTATGGACCAGGTGATATTCGTAAATCCGGGGAAGTCCCTCATCCCGTGCCTAGAGGTGTGCTAAAGTCAGGGGAGAAAACGACACTTATACCGTCTGATCATACACGTAAATCAGGAGATGGACAAGTAAGAGTAAATCATGTCAAGGCACCTTCAGCCACTCTGCCTGCAGTAACTACGCCACCAGATGATGTTGAAGTTATGAATCAACCGGAAGTGATAAAAAGCGTTGTTTGTCAAGAGTTACTCGTTAATGTAAACAAAGACGATGCCAAGCCAGACGTTGAAGTGACAAAGAATGGAAGAAGTTCTTTGCCAGATGATGATGTACCTCGAACAAGTGTTGAACAGTCTTTTGCATTTCCAGTGTAAGTTAGCATTCCATGTTTTTCTGAAGGTAATTCATGAAAATAAATGGCTGCTTTTAACTCATATTTCATTGCAGGTTTCCAGAAATCGACAAAGAAAAATCAGTAAATTCAGGGCAAAAGCAGGTTGAGCAGGGAAAGGACCCATCATCTGTTGATCGAGAGGGAGCCAAAACACAAACGTCTGCTCCTGATGCTGCTCCTCCCTCCGCCACCTGGCTTTCAAGCTTCTCTTGTAGCTCATGCTTTTAAGTCGACAATTTTTCTTCTCGGTGTAGGAGGAGTCATAAGGGCAACTATGTTGACGACAGGATTCAAACCTAGTTCAGGCCATGAGTACCACCACTCATGACTTTACTGGCTGTGCGCCTGTGTTAACTGATGCTCTTAAGACGATAATTGAGAAAACAAATTACATTGTCTTATGCAATCGGGCAAGCCACAATTCAGTGTCTAGTCCCTACTATGAGGCAATGTAATGAATACATTTATGTAAACTACCAAATACTTTTGTTTAGATTTTCTTAAATTCTTTTCAATTGTAACCCTTTTTGACTATAACATAACATTATCATTTACAAGGCCAAGTTTGTCTTTGTATTCCTTTTGCTAATCAAGTGTGTTATGTAAATATTGATTTCATTTCAGTATCGCATTTTAGTTTCAAAAAGTCACGTACAAAAAATTTAGGCTCGCTCAACCATTGAGCTAAGGACAGTCGAATGATGAGTTCTGCTTATTGGGCCGGTCGAACCTCTCGGACCTTGCATAGCCCGTCCCGTCTCGCCCCTAGTCCCTCCGGGTCCAGGAAATTAAACCCGGCCCGCCTTTGATCCGGACCCGCCCATTAAAACTCTAGGCCCGCCCAATACCCGGGCCGTCCACCACCCGCCCATTATGAGAAGGTTGTTCTTTCCTCTACTGCTAATCACACAACAACCGACTCACAGTCCAGCCACGAGCAGCTGAAAGACCAATGTTCAGAAGATAAAAACAGAATAGGATTGAAGGTTGTTAATAGTATAACAAACTTAACAACCTGTCCTTAAATCTAGGAATCAGTTAGAAGGTTGTTATAGATATTTCTGGTAGAAAGTTCTAGATTCCAATTGTATATAAATAGGTTGTACAGTTTTCTTTTATAATTAATTCAATCACAACTTTTTTTTAGCTTTCTTCTTCTTTTACAATTTTCTCTATTGTCCTGCAAATACAAACTTGTCATAATTCAAAGCTTAAAGCTTCATTAATGGCGTCCTCATGTCGTCCAAATCATGTTTTCACATGGTATCATAGCAGGTTTTGATGCCTGTTTCTGCATATTCTTCATCATTTAGCTTCCGCATTTCTATAGATTCATAGTTTTACATTCCAATTTCATTAAAAATCAACAAAATCCATAAAAATCAAAAATTTCATCAAAATCAAAATCCTAAGCATGTCGAATTCTACTACTGCAAGTACTGATCGAGATGATTCAATCTTTAACAATTCTTTTGAAGATCCTCTTTTCTGGCAAATTTAGATCACGCTGGATTGAATTTCGTCAATACTCTCTTTAATGAACGAAATTACCGCCATTCGAGCAAGTGTATGTTCTTAGCAATGTCCACAAAGAATAAGGAAGGTTTCCTCACAGGTCTTACAGCTATACCTGCAATTACATCCTCAAGACACAAATTGTAGTGGAGATGTGATTTTATGGTGCGTTGTTGGCTTGTTAATGGTATGGAACCTGAATTCAGAGAAAGTTCCATCACCTGCAAAACTGCAAAACATCGTTGGAGTGAAGTTCTTGAGAGATATGGGCAGATGAACGGTCCATTGTTGTTTCAGCTCAAGAAAGACTTGAGAAATGTTGAGCAGGATAAGAGTTCCATTGCTGAGTATTTCAATAAACTCAAGCGATATTGGGATGAGATTGATGAGATTGAAGGTTTTCCTGATTGCACTTGTGGTGCACTAGCCAAGTGTACCTGCAATCTTCTGAAGAAAATGCTTGAGAGAGCATCAATGGAGAAGGTTCTTATCTTTCTGATGGGCTTGAATGACACATATGACACACTTAAGTCTCAAATTCTGTCTATGGAGCCTTTACCTACTATCAATAAGGTTTATTCGATTGTTCAACAAATTGAGTCTCAGAAAAGGATTTCTAATGTCATGAATACAGTTCATGAGATGAGTGCTTTGTACACTTACAAACAAAGGGATCAGTTCAATAATCAGTAGGGATAGCAGCAAGGGAATTCTAAGAAGGATAAGAAATCCAAGGTTGACAAGAGGTGGTGTACAAAATGCACTAAGGGAGGTCATACTAATGACACCTGTTTTGTGTTGCATCCTGAGTTGAAGGCAAAATATCTTACAAGATTTTCTGGTAATGCCAAGGTCCAAGAAGTGGATGAGCACCCACTGGTTATGCAAGATGCACACATGGATGTTGCTCAGTTTCAGGCTGGTCCATTCTGTGCAGAGATTAGATTCAAGGTCACAATGCTGTTAATATGGATATTGCTAATGCTGTTTTTAAACAAGTAATGCAGATGTTGCAAAACAAGCAAGATGCCAGCACTAGTCTGCAGATTACTCCAGTGCTTCAGTTAACTTTGCAAGTATGGCTCTTGTTACAAATGCCATTACTTTTAACTGCAATATAGCTGATTCTGACTGGATAATCGATTCTGGTGCAAGTGATCATATGACAGCTCATAAATCATATTTTTCCTCACTAAAACTGTTATCTCATCCTATTATTGTTGGCTTACCTGATGGTTCTACCAAACTTGTTCATTATATTGGAGAAGTTCAACTACATCCATTATTAATATTACATGATGTGCTCTATATACCTGAGTTCAAGCACAATCTATTATCAGTTGGAAAATTGTTTTCCACCTCTCATATGCTAATTCACTTTCATGTGAATCATTGCATGATTCAGGACCCTGCTTCTAGAGAAGCAATAACAGTTGGCCAAAGAGAAGCTGGTCTTTATAAATTGAAGATTGGCAGTTTGAAGAATAAGTTCTTAGTTCAGCAGTTTAATTCTTCTAAGTTTGTCCAATGTAATCATCTTTTAAATAAATCTTGTGCTAGTGTTGATCTGTATCATGCTAGATTAGGATACACTTCCTTAGCTAAGATGCAACATATCAAAAATGTCAATTGTACTGGTTTAGTCAATTATCAATGTGAAACCTGCAATTTGGCAAAAATGCATGTGTTGCCTTTTCCTCGCAGTACTTTCAGGGCATTGCATCCTTTTGATCTTATACATATAGATCTTTGAGATCATTATAAAACTCCATCCTTGACTGGTGCCTATTATTTTCTCACAATAGTTGATGATCATACTCGAATCACATGGACATTCTTATTAAAATTTAAAACTGAAGTTTGCACAATTATCAAGAGTTTTCTACAACAAGTTTTTACACAATTTGGCATAATTGTTAAAGTAATCATAAGTGACAATGGTACAGAAATATTCCAAGAAACTTGCTCTCAGTTATTTTTGTCTAAATGCATTTCTCATCAAAGAAGTGCTCCTTACACTCCCCAACAAAATGGGAGGGTGGAGAGGAAGCACAGACACTTGATTGAAACTTCTCGTGCATTAATGCTGTATTCTGGATTGCTCAAGAAGTTCTGGGGAGAGTGTCTTTTGGCAGCCACCTATTTGAGTAATAAGCTGCCCTCTGTAATTCTCAACTGGAAGACTTTTTATGAGGTGCTTATGGGCAAGCTTCCCACCTATGATGAGTTAAGAATCTTGGGATGTCTTTGTTATGCATTGGATCCTACTCCTCATAGAGATAAGTTTGATGCCAAAGGGCTCAAATGTATCTTCATTGGATATCCTTATGACCAAAAGGCCTACAAGGTTTATGATCTTGCCACTCACAAAGTTTTTGTGAGTAGGAATGTTATCTTTCAGGAACATATTCTTCCTTTTAAAGTTACTTCACAAGGATCCAAGGCTCCTGCTATGTCTTCCTTGTTTTCCAATCATCCTGATACTTCCTTGGATGAGCATGACTTGGTACATCCTTGTCGGAGATATATCCGTATATATCAAAATTATAGGATTATAACATAGATGTAGCATGTGATTATCGTCATAAAAACAGTAAAA
>JAOWBH010047509.1:0-24460 GCA_028566215.1 Silene coronaria
TGCAAGAACCTCCTGTAAATGATTAAATTAAGTGGCTTATAAAGCTGCTGGATTTACCCACGACTTCATTCTTAATTATATAACACAAAAGCCCGCAACTTAGTAATCATTGCATGTTAGCTTAGTACAAATTCCATGAAACTCAAGAAGCCGTTGGGCTTACCCACGGCTTTACTTTTTGACTATTTCTAAAACTTATTGATGTTTTAACGTTTGCGAATAAGGTAAAACCGCTAGTTTAACTAGCGGTTTCACCTAAAAATGGAAAAAAAAAATGATGATGTGAACTCATTAGTCCCAAATAGTTTGAAACCAACCCTAAACTCCAATTAATTTGTCAAAGAAACTCATTTAGCCAAAAACCCTTTTTCAACTCTTTAACTCTACTACCTCTTCTATACTAAAAAAAAAAAAATATAGAAAGAGGGAGGGAGGGGTGACCAAACCACCATATCAACATATAAAATCACTTCACATTCGTTGTTTTTCGCTTCATGTGCACAGATTGTCTTCCATTCTTGACTATTGAAGGACTTGCGGCATTGGATAATCTTCGCGTTGGTGGCATGGGGATAGAACTCCTAGTCATGGAAAATTAGCAAAACTTTTTAGCTTAACTATAACGAGACTTCACACATAAAAAGTCTCTTTTTCTCCATTTCAAATTAGGGTATGTAAAAGCGCATGTTATTTACCCTAATATCCCTATAAAAGAAATGTTTAGCAACTTTCTTATATAAGGGTAAATAACGAGCGATTTTACAATAGTGATCATGTAAAACTGCCTAAAACATACTTCTTTTCTGGACTTCTCGAGTTCATGGCTTGAGGTTTCTTGAGCTTTGACACCAAACAATTTGGCAAGCTAGCCACTCTAGGAAGATGGATTTGATAGTCTTGCTCAGATGAATCGCTGGTCACAATCTCCAGCTCATCGAGGCTATCAGGTGTTGCTAGATCAAACATACTAATCAGTACATCACTATCTTGGCTATCCATACAATTGTTGGATACCAATATATCAAAAGGCTCCTTAAGTGTGTTATCAAGCCTGTCATATAGGGATATTTCTGTTGCTAGCGAGTTTTCCTGCGGCATGGCCTTCTCTGTCCAGTCACCAGAACTCAATAACTTCTCATCTGCCTTCGCTGCCACGCTAAGGGGGGGCCACTGTGCTGGAATGTCGTTGGGTTCTAAGCTTCTTCTTCGTGGTTTGGATGTAGTGTTGCTTTTGCCCTTTTAACCAGAGTTTTTGACAAAAACAATATATTAATTAGAAGATTAAAAGATTAATTAATGAGCCTCTTTAATAAGTAGATGACATATCCATAATTAGATGTTATGCGTCCGTGCTTCATGCAAGTGCAGAACTGCAGATATGTGGGTGGTAGTTAAAGGCTTTTGGGTTTATTTTATTGGTGATTTTAAGACACTGAACTTTGGCTTATGGATATGATGCATGGAATCATGACGGTTCATTAAGTCATTAAGTAAATTTTAGACCTTTTACATTATGGAGTACCAAACTTTTTGTTTTTCTATTGTTTGTGAAATACTCCGTAGCAGTTGGGTAATACAAATCGCAATGCCATTCTCATTATGGTTACACAACATACTGAACATAGTACTTGTAAAATGGATTACCTATTCCCAATTAACAAACTTGAATAGACTAACCTTGATGTTACTGACATCCTTCACTGGACTCTTACGACCACTTGGACTGTCCTTATATACGTGATAAGAAGGGTGGATAGGCGAAGAAGCAGTAGATTTTACACTCATTGTTTCTGGTGTGGTGCAAACAGAACGGGAAAGTTGCTCAACTTCTTCATCCTTTCTGGCCAGAGCAGCTTTCAGAGTGGAGATCTAGAACAAAGATAGGAATGTCTAAATACTCGCTAGCAAGAAAGATTAACCAACAGGAACCAACAAGTCTCCCTTGTGACGGGTATATCTGTCACAAGTTTATGACGGGTCAAGTATCTCCCACTTGTGTAGATAAGACAAGTCTTGGGAATCACAAATTCTTTGTCCTTACCTACTTAAGTGGATAATATTTGACCCGTCACAAGCTTGTGACGGATATGCCCGTCACAAATGAGAATTTGTGTTTCTCAAAAGAGTCTCGTATACTGTAGTAATACTATTTCTGTGACCAACTTAATTCAACTCAAACTCCCACCTATTTATCAACTCACAGATTTTTACCAAAAAAAAAAAAAAAATATCAACTCACAGTAGACGGAAATCAAGAGATAACTAGTCCATAATTTGTCTCATCATAACTTTATCATGAGATCGTTACATATGAGAGTTTATGAGCTACAAAAGAAACAATCAATAATGTACCTGTTCTTTTAAGTCCCTAACATCTGAAGAGTTGTCTTTGTTTGCCCGAGCAGCTCCAAGCTCTACTGTGGAAACACGCTCAGCAAATTTTAGTGTACTAATTGTCTCTCCAATGGCATCAGCCTCTGGACTTATGTGAACGAACATCAATGTCTTGGCTTGACCTCCTGAATAGTAATACACACACCGCAATTTATATTTGCAAGAAAGAATTAGTAATTTAAGCTGGAAACAGTGAAAAGGTAAATGACCATCAGCTTACCAAGTGAATCTTGAAGCAATTGTGTAAGCTTACTATTCCTATAAGGAACATGCGCGTTCCTTAGAGACAAAGAAGCAATGACATCTCCTAATGCTGCAAGAGACTTGTTAATGTGCTGAGCTTCCTTCAATCTGTCCCCTGTTACTTCAGACTTGTCGACCCTTTCACTTCCGGCCAAGTCAACTAGATGCATGCATCCGCGCAGCATTGTGCCAGATGTTAGGTCTTTTCCTTGCACATGAACTGTCATGCAGCTGAAACCATACATGTAACCAGTTTACAACGGGAAAAAAAACAATGTTAGGGCACGTCTTCCCTTGAGAACGAAGGCTAGGCTTATCTGAAACTCAACCTCGATTATTCATATTTTTCGGTTTTCTCTCTCAAACTCAACAAAACTCATTAAGACAAAATGTGAGAACCACCTCTTCCCCTCGTATTTAAAATTCAAAAGACTCAAATTCAGAAGTCTGGAAATGTTGCCTTACCCTGCCTACATTATAGAGGTGGGGACTGGGAACTGAGCAAAATCTTAAGCAAAGTCTCAAACCCATGATAAAGTCAGTGGGAGTGTGGTATATCTAAAGCTAGTCTACCTGTGAGATCGACTACTGCGATCGTTCATGGCAGTTGAACTCACTGCTCGATTTTTATGTCCAAGATTCATCAGGTTGATAACGTCAGATGTTGTTGAGACCGGCAATCTATATGCGTCTGGTACATTAATTCCAGTCTGATTGCTGTTACGAATTTCTAATGTAAGGAAGAGTTAAAGAAAACATAACATCTTAAGAATTTGGCAGAGATAACTAATCAAATGGACTTTAAAAACAACCAAGCATAATTTTAAGGAAATTATGAAGGATATCTTTTGTTTGAACCATCAGTAGCGAGGAGATCTCTAACTTGCTCATTATAAATCTCCATCATCTGAACAGAAACTTCGTAACTAAATGTGTCTTTTCGCTGTTCTGCTAATTGAAATAAATCATTTAAGGCCCTGTAGTTGACACCATAGGTATCGTCTGTGATATCATTTGGTCCAGTCTGAATAGAAAACCACCAAGTTAAGAAATTTTACATTGTTCACTACTTGTAAATTTGCATAGTTAAATGAATTTAAGTTTTTACCATGGTGTAGGTTTTGCCGGATCCTGTTTGCCCATATGCAAAGATACATACATTATAACCATCAAGACAAGAACGGACTAGGGGCTGCATGTCCAGATACACCTCAGCTGTACATAATGTACACAAATAAGTCAAGGGTGGATATATTTCAAAAGATAACTAAATGTTTATTCAAGCATGTATTTACTGCAACTGTGCGAGTGCCAGCTAGCTTAGCTTAGCTAGTAAGAGTCATTGACTGCTACTACTAATGACTTAGCTTCAAAACCGTTGGTATCAAATATATATCCTTGTGGCTGGCTCCCTTTATGCAAGAAAAAAAAAATCATCACTCCATATTTACTGACCTTGTGTCGCGGCTGATCCAAACACCTTGTTGAAATTAAAGGTTTTCTTTCCCTCCTTGCTGTATTTTACTGGATTCCTAATTGTTATGTTCCCCTCTTCAAGGTGATCCACAGTAGTAAATCCACTTGCTTGTCCAGGCAAAAAAGGACGCACTCGACAGTAAACCCTAATATTACCTGTGGTTCAAAGGACATCTGAGTTTTCCTAATTTAGCTCTGGTAAAAACTCGGCTTTAACGAAACATTTAAAGTGCCTTGATGATTACCTTTAAGATCTTGTACTTGGTTGTACAATCTGCGATTTTCCTCAAGAACTTTATGATATCCTGAGGCAACGTCAACAAGACCTTGCAGGTGCTTGCCTAGGGGAAAATCGAGAAACAGTTAAAAAAATACTCCTAACGATCAACAATCTTCACTGATAGATGAAGAATAGAGGAACATGGGATACCTAAAATGCTGAACTCCTCCTGATACTTCATCTGCAGTAGTTGCATACTTGTTTTGGCTGTATGTGCAGTATGTTTAAGTCCCTGAAGAAATTTGGCAGTGTGAGCTAGGAAACAAAAAACAAAAGAACAGGGATTTAACACGTGCCTTGTGTTTCCTCAAATTCTAACATGTATCCTTCGAGACGTACTCTAATCCATTCGGAGTGTACAATCAATGTTATGTTTAGTCAATTTCTATTTGATCACTTGGTAATGATTTCTCAAATCATCAACATAAACATTGTTTACTCACCAAAATAAATTTTCTATGACAAAATTTAACAGTTATAACCTGAATTACATGCTTCTTTTGAAGGTATATTCGACGATTTTATAAAACAAAGGGTATATGGTAGAGTTTGGAAAAACACAAGGGCACAGTACATAACATATAGATTTTTTACAACAAAACCCTGAAGAAAGAATAACAATGCATTAGAGCACAAGAGGAAGTCTCTCTCTCTAGAAAAGTGGAGTGTTCATTCTTTGCCTCATTTCTTTGCTTATTTGTTCATTATCTTCTTCATTCCTTTTAAGATAATGTAGATCTTCATCTTATTCATAAGAAGAGAAATATTTTTCAGTCATTTTCTTTGATTTATTTTACCTTCTTTAATACTAGACTGTATTGGCTCTCCATTTTAGTCATATGTCTTGCTTATAAAAGGTTCAGTTAATCAAGAATTTAACCAACACTCTAAAATAAAACTCGATTTTGTGTAAGCATAAACTTTGAAACCAAAGTACATTTTACAGATCTGATTTTTTTTTATCACTGTTTGGACTCATCAAGTTCTTTTTACCAATGCTTGTTTTGGGGAATATCTTGCAGCTTATTTCTTGTTATTGTAATGTTTACTTTAGCAAGGATGTTATGGCTTGATCTTAGATTAACCTAGTTTCCTTTCCTTATCAAAATAAATAAATAAATAAAATGCATTAGAGCACAAAGTTGCTTCCATTAACCTGAATATCATTCTTTTGTCTTTCAAACAATGTATTGTACTTCTTAAGGCGGCTTTCTGATGCTAACATATTGTACTTCTTAATGCGGCTTTCTGATGCATCACTGGGGGCATACAGCTGGACCTTATCTTCGTTGATGTCCTGTTCAGTCTTGCTGGCCTTGTCTGTGGCAGTGCCATCATCAATCTTGATGAGGTGTCAAACAAAGTTGTCAGTACTAAGTATCACGTAACTAAAAGTTGAGGTTTTATATATTTGTAATAAGGAGATAGAATGTTTGCCTGTGTTTCTGCCTTAGGGGATTCTGTTGGAGATGTGTTATCGGCAGAGACAGACATATTTGCTGGTGTGAACATCACCTATCAGATAATCATGTAACGATCTTAACCATTTTACTTCTCCTTAATCAGCCAATAGAACAAACAAGGTTGACGTAACTATTTGTGCCACAATAATAATGTCAGTGGCTACATATCAATGGTCATAAGACCTGTCAAAACATGACCCAATTCGCCGACCCACTTTTCTAGGGGCATGAACCCTTAAATCTTGACTAGTGATATGAAATGACACTTGAATTTAGGGTTATGGTCAGCATTGAAGCCAACCCCGCCTGTTTGACAGGTATCGACTTTCGAATATATGATGTGTGTTCATCTCTATCACAGGAAACTCAGGGGACAAAAGGGAAGGGAATAGCAAGCTCTTTGTGACAACCTCAATGCAGTTACTTACTGACTCAGTTTGACTTACTAAGCGACGTTCAAACTCCTCTGTGACTCTACTGAGCATGGTTTCGACGATCTGCAGTCAGGAAAAATACGAGTAAATCAAACAAGATGCCTCAGAAGTACCAATGGAATACTGATAGGAGTAGTTAACTAAACAACAGACATATCAGGTTGCTGATTCTCAACTATTTCAAATTACAAGTAAAGATCCATGCATAGAGAAGTGAAAAGTAACTTGATACATTTGGAACTAGCAAAAGGAATACATACATATGGAATTTCTTCTTGCTTCTTGTCCATAAGAAGTGCATGAATCATCACGCCCAAGGAATGAGAGTTACTCTGAGTATACAATCAAAGAATAAATCAGTTTGTTTTCCTCACCAATAATGCCAAACGCCAAACAATAAGAAGACAGACAGAGAGTTCCAAACCATTTCACTAAAATCAAGACCAAGATCGCCAAATTGGTCATTGGCAGATGTGTCTAAAGACTTCTCGCTCACAGATGAAGTCCTAGAAATTGAGTTCATGAACGGTTCTGAACTTTTTCTAACAAAACCCTTTCCAATAATTGGTGTTTTAGTACTTCCACCAGATTTGAATAATCCACTGCCTCCTCCTAACTTCCAGTCATTAAACGATTTCAATGCTAGAACACAGATAACAATCCTTGTAGTTTTACCACCCTGAGAATTCCATTCATCACAACAATGATAAGGTTATTAGCACTCAATGAAGGAAACATCAATTCATCTAAATAAGAGGCAACATGTGAGATTTCAGTTAGTGGTGTTACTCAAATTAGGTTTAACTGTTTGAGTTCTTTAAGATTAAGCATTGTATAGCTAAGTGACCAACCTGTTCCAAATCAGAGGCCTCAAATGTAGGAAGCCCCATTTCCTCCACAGCCACCAAAAAATTCCTTACATTTTCAAAGTATTGATAAGCAATCAATGCGGCTCCATCTGGTATAAGAACTGTATCATTTGGAGCTTCCACCACCTAAAATACAAAAGAGCAAGCATGAAGGCAAAATCATTTGTAGGAAATTACAAAAATTATACTGCAAAGTCTTCATAACTGCCAATAGAAGTAAGTACTACAAATGTCAGCTCGTAAAGTCACTGAGTGATGTTACTCATGAGTCATGACATCCAGGCTCAAACTCCTCATCTAAAATATGCCCTCGTGGCGCCCTTTACTCGGAAAAAGGTAAGCATTAGTAATACCTTTGGAACAGCACCAGGTTGGACCTTGTTGATTGCATTACATAGGATAATCCCGCTCCTCAACCCAAGTCTAAAATCTTCTTCAGAAGGTTCAGCAGGCAAATCTTTAGAGGATACCACACCAACTATCTTCCTTAGCCACCTAGCAGCTTCATATCGCCTCGTTGCTACAACATTCATCAAACCATATGTTAAGCAAATTAAATCTTCCTCTTATAACATATCCCAATCTATTTAACAAAATGTGGCCATTCCAACTCAAAAAGAAAAATATCTATCCACTAAACTCAATTGAAAAACCCCATCATCAAAAATTATTATTCAATTCTCGAAGAATTCTTCATTGTAAACCATCCAAAAATAGTCAGTATGTTTATCCAACATAAGGGTCCGGTTGCATATACATTTGATCCCCTTTATCCCACCATTGACACTGTGGGTAATGTTATTGTGTAGTAAACCATCTATCCCATTAATATATAATTTTGGATGTAATGTCCCATTAATATCAAATTTTACGACATAATGCGAACCTTCAAGAACTATATACTGCCCACAAGGGTGGAGACTACTAGTTAAAACTTGGGTGAAATTCGTAGGAGACTCAGGTTCAAGCCTTCCCAAGAGCAATCTTGTGGATATTTATGGCCTGAGGCTATGCCTTCTAGACTTCGAGCATATCACTCTTGGTGGCTTACATGGTATACGTGGCTTGCAATTGTAAACACAAAAGGGCAGCTCATTAATCCTAGTGTAACAGATTGTCCTTCATTAAAACAAGCATTAAAGTGATCATATGAATCCAAACTAATGGCATGGATCAAATAATCATTATATCATCATATAAATACAATGCCATTATACGGTTATTCCTACATTAATATATCTGTTGACAGTTATTCCTGAGGTACCACCTGTTTAAATTTTTCAAACACATTACTGCCACAGTAAACATGATGATGTTTGTAAAAGACAGGGAGATCACGTAGAATTCGAAAAATAGAGATTACTGGGTCGAAAACCCCTAAAATTATTAAAGAGGAAAAAAAAAACAAGAAATCGTACACGCTTCCTCTGCTTTTCTTGAAGCAAAATCAATGTCGCTGAGTCGATTGCCATGGTGTCGAAGCGCATCTTCAACCACAGACATCACAGAAAACGGCAACATTCCCTCTGGTGCCATTGATACCATCATCTCAATAAAATATTTGACCGTTGCGACTTATTTTTTCTTTAAATTTTTATGTTCACAAGACACTTTATGGGCTAAAATTAAGAGAAACCCAGATTAATTCATCGAAAGATGGAGAAACCCTTTTATCAAAAACGGGAAAGAAATGTGATTTTTCTCAATAATTTTTTTTTTTTTTGTATTTTTAATGAAATAAGACGAGAAATAAGAGGAAAGAGAGGATAATTTAAGAAGGAAAAAAGGAGGTTTAATGGATTAATTTTAACCTTTGAACATTTTTTACGTAAAAAGGTTGTTACAATTAAAAATTATTAACAACTTTTAATATTTTCATAAGCTTGAATTGTATAATCGCCATTGTTGAACTCTTCTAAATTCTCTGTCATTTCTTTTTTTCTAACTGAAAGTGTCGTTGTCAGAAGAGTAATACTCCCTGGAACTATGTTTCCGAGCCTACCGCTTCGGTCACCTCTTAACCTTTTTTTTTTTTTTTTTTTTGACATACTCCTCTGTCTCGATCAATTGTTGTCATTTACTTTTTGGACACTATTTATAAATGAAGATAATCCTTAAAATAATTTCTAATGCATAACTCAAAATATAGTCATCTTGTTAGATTCGTCTTAATGAGTATGTTATGAATATCAAAATTTTATAATTTTCACACTTATGTAAGTAAAAGTATTTACGAAATAAAATGAGCATTAACAAACGTGCAAAAAGGCAAAGGACTGGGACAAAGGGAGTATATATCAACTTATCAACAACGTCAAATATCTCAAAACGGTTTCCACAAATTACGGGGAAAAGGAAATAATATGTTCATATACATAGTTTTATACCTATGTTATGAGCACACGGATGTTATTCCAAATGATCCAAGATGATATTGGGTTGAGAATGGATTGAAAGATTGTCACTTTATACTTCACAGTCAAAAGGAGTCTTAATTAAGTTATTTTGATATTTTCTATTATAATACAAAATCAAAAGCGGCGAGTCATTTTGTTTTATTTCATCATAATTTAGAAAAAAAAAACGTGCATATGCTGTATATGAGCTTAGTTGATGATATGGGTTAGCATTCATAATTGTTTTGTACCATACAACAATTTACTAAACAAATTAGGGCTTGTTTGATTACTCCTATAATTCATGTGAAGTCTAAGATCCCATAAGTTGCATTTTTTAGAAGTTGTTTGGTTATCCCAAATATGAAAAATTGGAGGAATTCAAACTTCCTCCACGAAATGACTTCCTGTATGATGTGAGAACTAACTCACCAACCCCCCTCTCGGTGAGTTTCACTTCCCATGTTTTTACATATTCCATATGAATTTTTTACAAGATATAGAATCCAATTTATGGGAAGTGTGAATTCTCTTATGGCAACCAACCATCTTTTTTAAATTCATGGGAACTTACATGTAGAAATTAAGTTTATAGGAAGTACAACTCCCTACATGAAATTAATTCCTAGATGAACCAAACAAGCTAGACCTGTCAAACGGGTCGGGCGGGTCGGGTCCCGGGTCGGGTCATACGGGTCGGGTCAGAATACGGGTCGAACAATTGCTTCTAACGCGTTTTTTTTTCCTATTTTTTAAATCAAAAAAATATTTTTTTAAAACTAAAATATGTTTAAAATTAATATTTTAATCACATTTAGCGTATACATTAATTATATTGACATAATTATAATAAAAAATTATTTTTATAATTATTTTATTACTTAATATTATAAAAATGATTAAAAAAATGATTTTTTAATGATGTTTTTAATTTTAAGTATTAAAAATAATATTTTTTTAATCATTATTTCAAATATAATATATAAATATAAATATTTTAATAAAATTCTTGATTTATCTTTGACCCAACGGGTCGTCCTGTTCGGGTAGAATCTTGACCCTAAATTAACGGGTAATTTTGAGTTCGAGTCAAATTTTTTGGGTCTTGACCCTAGGAAAAATGAGTCGGGTCAAAATTTAACACCTCTAGATGCACCCCATTGTTAGCAACACAAAAAGTCTGTATCTGAATATTAGACTATCTATTAACAAGAAGTAAAAATAATGATGGGGTTAAATGGGTGATTAATTTTTACCTGTTGGATACCATCTCTAGCAGATAAAACCAGGATATCAGCACAGGAAACAACACCAGCACATTCCCTCTCCACAGCTTCTTTAATGGTCTCAATGTACCTAAAGTTTCTTAACCCGAAACTCCTGTCCATCTCCTTCTCCGACATCATTCGCCTTGTCGAATCCAAGAGCAGTGATGCATCACATGACTAACCACAAATTAATCAAACAAAATATCACTATACAAATAAACAGGTACGGACAATGCATTTTCAAAAATTTATATAGGGTCACCTTATTAACCCATTTCAAACCCGACTAGTGTCCAACCCAGGGATGAAGCTAACTAGCTAAGCATAAGCTGACCAGGCCATGACCCAGGTGAACTTTTTTGGGAAAAATAAATACACGATTAGAAATACAGGTAAGAATACTGTTTCGGTCTAGATAAAATTTGAACCTAGTTTCGTCCTGGTCTCCAGCCCAACCCGCATTTGATCATACATATATGTAAACTAAGTAAAAGGATATATAATCATCCCTAGTTTCTACTTTCTACTGACGGGTTTCAAATAAACCAGGATATGAGTACCATTTATCATGACTTTACCGTTGTTTAGCTACATTATATGATCATACATCCATGTAAACTAAAGCATCTGAACTTCCTACTCACGGGTTTTCAAGTCAGGATATGACTTATGAGTACCATCTATCATGACTTTACCGTTGTTTAGCTACATTATATGATCATACATCCATGATTCCATGTAAACTAAAGTACCTGAAGTTTCTACTGACGGGTTTCAAGCCAGGATATGACTTATGAGTACCTTCTATCATGACTTTACCGTCGTTTAGCTACATTATATGATCCTAAATCCATGTAAACTAAAGCATCTGAACTTTCTACTGACGGGTTTCAAGCCAAGATATAATATGAGTACCATCTATCATGACTTTAACGTTGTTTAGCATCTGAACTGACGGGTTTCAAGCCAGGATATGAGTACCATTTATCATGACTTAACCGTCGTTTAGCTACATTATATGATCATACATCCATGTAAACTAAAGCACCCAAAGTTTCTACTGACGGGTTTCAAGCCAAGATATGACTTATGAGTACCATCTATCACGACTTTAGCGGATATTAAACTACATTATATATTATTACCTCAACAGCACAGTCATGGAAGATGTTCCTAAGCCAAGAGAAAGCAGTATTCTTATGGCGTTTGTAAAGAAGTTTAACTTGCTCTTTAATAATGTCTTCAGCTTGAGGACATGAATCCTTGTAGTAATTCATAACAAGTCCAACTGTTTTTTCTTCATCATTTTTTTCAGCATTTACTGATGATTTTGAGTAACATAATACAATAATAAAGAAAAATATTATAACTTTGGATACCATTTTTTGTTACACTTGTGGGAAAAGTGTGACTGTGTTTTTGGTACTCTTACTCTACCCCTCCTTAAATAAAGGCAATTGGTAAGGACTATGGAGTGAAATTATTGATAAGGTTGCATGGGGAGAATGGGCCACTTGCCCCTTTTTTTATCTCTTCGTCGCGATTATGACCATATTTGGTAAACAACATATTAGACAAAAAGAGTAGATTTCGAATTAAATAGTAGTTTGGGTTATCAATCTACTAATTTCATGTATTTGATTAATGGCATATTGAGATAACATATTGGTCGGAATCTACTGTTTTTGAATATGCTGGTAATAGAAGTATATTGTAATAGCATATTGAGTTTATAAATGGAAATGGTAGATTTGTCATATATCATATAATCTTCTTGTTACTAAACACGTTTTCTTAAATCTGTTAATTTAATGTGATGGTCAAACTTGTTACTAAAATCTGTCAACCGTATTCTGCTATCATAAATTTGCTTCTGCCATTTGCCAAACAGGACCTATTTCTTTACGTTTTCCTTATTTACGTGTTTAAATCAAGTCGTTGTTTACTTCTTTTACGTTCTGTTTACTGTTTATGTATGTACAAGTTGACAATCTTTAACATGTATGAGTTGCTTTTCAACTTTCAGATTTAGCTCAAATCTCATTAAAAACATATTTAAAATAAAAAATCAAAAATCGACTCTAAAGTTGAAAATGAATGATAAATCCATATTATACAAATAAGCATAGGAAGATGTAACTTTTTTTGTTTAAATGAGCGCACTATGTTATCACGGGTGAGAATCGAACCCCCAACTTCATGAATGAGATAAAAGAGCTTTTACCACTTGAGTTACTCTTATTCTCGAGATGTAATTTTAAAGTTGGTACGTAATAATTGTAATTAATGGGAGGTGACACGTACTTAAATAGCCAGATTGATTTTTACGTTTCTTCATTTGAATATCTATTAAGTATTGATGCTACTTTTATTATAAAAAGTTTTACAACAACTTTTCTTTCTATCTCACACAAGAATTAAGAAGTGTAAAAATGTATAAACGTAAATACAAGCTGAGATATATGTGAAGTCATTGATAGTACGATAAGTCTCCCATGTAATAGACATATCCGTCATAAATAGGGGTGTTTATTGGTTTGGGATCGGACCAGACCGGACCAAACTCTCTGGACTGAAGACCAAATAAGGTTTAAAAGGTGGACCGGGGACCAGACCATATTAATATTGGTCTGGTCCGTTCCGGATCAGAAAAACGCGTGGACCAGACCGGACCGGACCAAATATGATTGTCATCAACAAAGTTTATCGTATGAAATTAGAACTCAAGAAATTCGTAATGATAAAAATAAACAACATTATCTTCTTATTGGATTTAAATACATAATTACATATTTTATAATACGTGTAAGTAAAGTAGAAAATAAAATCAGTAATATTAGAATTTTAAATACTCATTTTTTATGTAAGTTCGGTCCATGGTCCAGTCCGCGGTCCATTCGGTCCGGTCCAGGATCAGACCAAAGACCAAAGTAGAGAAAAGGGTGAACCATAGACCGGACCGAATTAAATATGATTCGGCCCGGTCCGGTATTCGGTCCGGATCATTGAGTGAACAACCCTAGTCATAAACTTGTAATGGGTCAATTCAAGTATCTCTCACTTGTGTAGATAAGACAAATTTAATATTCACAAATAATCTTTTACCTATCCATGTGTGTAATATTTGACCAGTCACAAATTTGGATGAAATCGTCCATCATAAATGAAAATTTGTGATTGTCCACTGTCTTATAGTTTTAAGATCAATCCGTCTTGCTTGTGACAGATCGGATTTGAAGACGGGTACACTGTGAGAGGAAATGGGTAGAGGGGACAAAGGTGAGACCCCCCATGTGCTTCTCCACTCACCCTAAATGGGTATTTTGTGAGTGGATGTGGTATCCGTCTCTTACTTGTGACGGATATCATCCGTCACAAGTAAGAATTTGTGTTTTAAGATTTGAACCCTTAATTTCAACAATTCAAAAATTTACTAGTAATTATTATGGCCCCACTAAGATATATTTAGTCTTTACTTGTTTTGGGAGTTGAGAAACTTTTGTTGGTGAACAGATGGATGGATGAAGTTATGTTCATTAATTTTGTAAACAATTTTTTAAATGCTAATAGTGTTATTCTACTATTACAAAGTACCTCTAGGAACTTGGTAATGCATAACTCTTGGCTCTTGTCTGCTTAAGCATTAACTAATCAAAGCGGCTTGCATGTGACGGATAATGTCTCTCTCACAATAAGACAAGTGGGGGAAAATGGAGCACCCAATGGATAGTGCCACTTGCATATTGTGAAGGGGCATTATCCGTCTCTACCTTGTGTTAACTAATACAAGTAATCTTTTATAAGTAGTTTTATATCACTAATTTCTCGTATGAGACGGTTTTAACTGCGGAAAGACATTATCGTTATGATGATCAATTAACTTGAGATAAAATGTCTTAATTTAGGACATTATTTAGTTCTATTGTTTTAAGTTGAAGTAAGCCTTTAGATTCTTCCCTTCTTCACAAAGGTAAAGAAATAGTATTACAATTAGTACAGTAGTATGGCGAAGTCAAGATTTCTCGTTAAGATGGCAAGTGTATAGGGCACATTTCAACTAGAGCAAAGTTTTTTTTTTTTTGATGGAAAATAGAAATTTATTAACTTAAGGCTGACATAATGTCAGTAGCAACAACATCTACAATTCGTTCGGGACAATGATCCACCCAAACCCGAGAGGAGTAAACCAAAGGCATGTAATGAGAGAATATGGGATAATAATGTTGTTGCTAATTTGCTATAGACAAAGGTAAAGTTGCATACATTCGATGTCCTTATTCCGAATTTTACGGTAGCCCGTAATAAGCACTAGGGTCCGGACTCTGGTAGGTGGGCCATTTGAGATGAAGGTCCAAGTTCTGTCTTTTGGTAGTTGGACTTAATTGATTTAATGTTTTGGGCCTTGTGTAGGGGAGAGTAAGATATAAAACTCCAATTTTCTATATGTCCAATCCAGCTAGGCAACCAGAATAGTTTATTCACAAATACTCAATGGTGGAGTTAGGCCCAATACCTGGTAAACGGGTCAACCCGTCGGGTTTGAGTTAGGTTAATTACGAGTCGGGTCATTTTGGATCTGCAGATTTTGGGTCGGGCTGGATCATTTTGGGTTCGGGTTTTCAAGGTCAACTATCATCAAGTTATTTATGGTTAATAATATATTACAACAAAAAAAATTGAATCGGGTGTCAGGTCGGATCAATTTTGTCATTTTACAGCCAAATATGACCACTTTGGAAAACAAGTTGCCATAAGTTGTAAAACTAGCTGGACCATTATGGTTACATTTGACCAAAATCCCGTCTTTTTTTGAACAAAAATGGTTTGTAAACACGAATTTGTTGTTAGTAAAAACGTAGAGTAAGTCTCCTGAGAGACGGTCTGTCAATAAATTTTGGTGAAAAACGTAACTGATACCCAATCTCGGTACCACCCTCTTATATACACTCTTTATTTTAGGAATCTCCACTTATTACATGTCGGAAGGTGGCGTCGAGATTGGATGTCACCCAATAGCGCTATTCATTTTACAAACGTAAAATGGTGTACAACGTAAAATGGTAATTTGAAAGTCATTGTCTTTCATTTACCGCTTTCATTTGCGAGGATGGTATAGGTTAATTTCGATTAACCTAGTTTCTTTACCTTGTTAAAACAAAAAAATGTAAAATGGTGTGAATTGTACACGGGAGTTGCTTGAGCATGCAGAATTGCCTCAAAAACTTGTACAGTGTACTGCTACTATAAGTGTAAACAATGGACAGAAATTCAAAGCAAATGACTGATACTTCCACTGAACATGAAGAATACAACAACCATGGGCAACTTCTATCCAATTTTAGGTTGTACTTCTATTCTCTTGTCTTCATATCTTGTGAAACTCAAATTCCCCTTTAATTACTTGTCATTTCATCTTCCTCAATATCCCAAAATTCATATTCATCTGTATTTTTTCTAAATTGGGTCATTTTTGATTGATGAATTTGATGCCTGATTGATCAAAAAGTAATGAACTTTGGAAGCCATGGAAATTCCTTTGCAAAATCAAAACCCAGTTTTTTGCATGCAAAGTGTTAGACAAAATACCCAAATGAATTTTAAGCCATTTACTGGTTTTTTCATGCATAAATCACCTGCAAGATTATCCAAAGTAAATGTCTTTCCTTTAAAATTCTGTACATTTTACAGCATTGTATCGCTTCTCAATCATTTGTTTACCTTTTATTAAAATACCCGTCACAGAGAATAAAAAAGGTAAACAAATGATCAAGACGGAAATCGTATATGTTTTAGAGTATTGCTGGTGTTCTAAGTAATTTTGTGCTTTGTAATTTGATGTATTGTTGATATATGGGTGTGAATATTTTGCCCAAGTTGAGATCTTTCTTGCACTACTGCTTGTCTGCTTTATGTTTGTTGTTATCATCTCAACTGTATTCATGCTTATGCTATGAAATTTGAACTTGCTCAATTTTGTCATTTGATGACTATAGTTTAGCAGTTTACTTTAGGCACGCCAAATGTTGTTAATTTTCCCAATTTAAGATGTTTCTTGATTTTTGACACGGTCTTAGATCAGTTGAAGCCACTGCCTTTCAAACCAGCTTGAGAAGGTTGGACACAAATGTCCAGAATTATGATTTGGTTATCTTGTTTAGGCTGGATTTGAGCTGGATAGGACAGCTCTCTTCAAATTTTAACACTGCCACATTCTTAGGGTATCGAAACCCATGATCAAGCCAAATCCTAACTGCTCATAAGTTATACTAGTATACTACTCATTCAAATGGATGAAATCTACCTCAAGTTGATTTTTTTATTATCTGAAATGATCCACATTTGGTTTTCTTTTCTGATTTTCATATCAAGCAGGATGTTTCAGGGGAGGAGATGTGGTTGAGTTGTCTTATTTAAATGGTGTCTAGCTCTGGTGGAGGTTTAAATCGTTTCCCATATGTGGTCGTGTTGTGGCGTAGGTTTGATGGTTTCCCTATATTGAGGGATTTCTTGTCGATTGTCTCAAATGTAACAAATTGTTGCCATTTTCTCAACTGACAGTCTGATAGTGATACCCAGCATGTGTTTAGCTTAATCTCATTGTTTCTTGCTTTAATAATGAAACTAAACCTGTCCAGTTTCATACTTTCATGTGCGGCCAATAGATATGCTTTATATTTTCCCAAAATGCCGCCACTCTGATGAGGTTTTCTGAGTAACCTTGCCAGTATCAGTTCCTTGCTAACTTGCTTCGGTGATGATATCATTAGCTTTGAGCTCATTCAATCTTTTTTTTTTCAGTCGTACCCTTGTCATCTAAAATATCCAAGTAATGGGACATTCCGCCCGTTTTTGGCCGCTGGAGGTTAGTGCCTGCTCATTGTCCCATAATAATTTTTGCCGCCTTCTTTTCTTATCCTCTGATGAATTCAGCATTCTTGTTCGAATCATCAGGCTTTTCAAGGAAAAAATCGAAAAGATGGTCCACCTCCAGGTCCAAGGACCCGGCTCCCAAAGGATTTGTTCCAAAGGCACCAATTGGAACAGGCTCTCAGAAGAAAGAGAAAGACCAAAGAAATGATGAAGACACCATTAGTTCAGTTAATCCACCTCCCAGTACCTCTGACGATAGAGACGTATCAGAGGCCTCTCAAGTAAATAGAATTGAAGAACAAAGGGAAGATCTCGATGGAACTAAGAAAAAGGTTGGAGAATCATCCACGACAAAGGGATTGGTCTCTCTTTCCTGTACAAATTTGTTGAAGGAACTTGAAAGTGTGAGAGGGCTTATCGAAGAAGGGAAAAGCAGTAATGATACTGTATATAATAAGTCGGAGTTTATAGAAGAGGGGAACAGCGGCTTTGATACTGTATATGATAAGTTTGGACCAGAAGCTGCAGATTTATTGCGTGATGAAGCAAATTTTACTGTTTCAAATTTTGAAGCTTTAGGGTCAGAAACAGCAGATCTTGGAGATCAGGAAATCAATAACGAGAAAGAATCCTCCTCGATATATGAAGAGAATTTAGATTTTATAAATCAAGAGAAGTCCGAAACTGGGCCTTCTTATACTATAACTATTGATGAGATGGAATCGGAAGGTGTAGCTACTTTTCAAGAAAGTCCGGTCATTGTGAGCCATCAAAACGCTGAAGCTGACAATTATGGAACAATAACTACTGCGTTGGTCTTGGATAGAAGGGTTTTTGCTATAACACCTTATGACAGAAAAGTGAAGGACATTATTAGCTTCCGCAAAAAATTGCCTTTGGTAAAGTGTCAAAGCATGGAATCTGACACAAATGTCACTACAACTGGAGTGATGGGATCAGTGACAAGTTCGGATACTATTTCCAGGCATGAGATGGAAGTGCCAGATTTAACCCAAGAGAATTTTGCACCGTTGGAAGAATGTCCTGAAGCTGATGATAGTGTTTTGAAGATGGACATGGGTGAAACTTTGCGAAAACTGGAGATGGAGAAAGAAAGGGAAGAATCGTTGCGGAAACTGGAGATGGAAAAAGAAAGAGAAGAATCTTTGCGGAAACTGGAGATGGAAAAAGAAAGAGAAGAATCTTTGCGGAAACTGGAGATGGAGAAAGAAAAGGAAGAATCTTTGCGGAAATTAGAGCTGGAAAGGGAAGCACTTATAAAAAAACAAGCAATTGAGCAATTGGCTGAGGTGAAATTCTCGAAAGGTGATAAGATGTTCATCTATCCTGAGATGGTGAAGCCTGATGAAGAGATAGAAGTGTTCCTTAATCGAAGCTTATCATCCTTGGATAATGAACCAGATGTGATGATTATGGGGGCTTTTAATGATTGGCGGTGGAAATCATTCACCAGAAAATTGGAAAAGGCCCATTTAAATGGCGACTGGTGGTCATGTCGGATCCATGTTCCAAGGGAGGCGTACATAATAAATTTTGTATTCTTTAATGGGAAAGATGATTATGACAACAATAACAAGAAAGATTTTAACATAACTGTCGAAGAGGGCATGGATAAGTTTGCTTTTGAAGATCTTTTACTTGAGGAGAAACGTAGAGAACTCGACAAACTAGCCAAGATAGAAGCTGAGAGGGTTAGACAAGCAGAGGAGCAGAAGCGAAGGGAGGAAGAGAAGGCTGCAAGTGAAGCTGATCGAGCTCATGCAAAAGTACAAGTGGAGCAAAGAAGAGAACAGCTGAGAGCTTTAGTAAGAAATGCCATATCATCCAAGGAAAATGTCTGGTATTTTGAACCCCGTGATTTTCAAGGTGGTGACGTGGTTCGTCTCTTTTACAACAAGAGCTCTGGTCCTCTTACTCAGGCCCATGAGTTATGGGTTCATGGGGGTCATAATGGTTGGGCGCAAGGGCTATCAATTGTTTCAAGGCTTGTAAAGTCTGAAGACAATGCTGATTGGTGGTATGCCGAAGGTACAGTTGTTTATTTGTCACTGTTCCTTGACTGAAATACTGCAGTCTTACCTGAATTTTTTTTATGATCTCTTTCTGCTATTTTTGGGCATATTCTTGTTGTTTTGTGGTATTCATGGTATCAATTGTGGCAATGCTAGAGTATTGTCACCTCACTGAATCTCATGTACAACTGTAATTTATTCTCTTGAGCCATCCTTTGGTTTCATTCCCCAACATTGCAGTTCGAACCCATTTTTGTAGCTTTTGTAAAAGAATTACTCCAAATGTTGCTCTAGATCAGGGTCACCTGTGAGTTACCCAAGATAAGCCAAGAATCTTTTTATACAAAACTTTCTTTGACGTTTCTTATGCTCGTAGGTCATAATGCGCCTTGTGTTCGAAATAGTTGGGTTTTATGTTTTTGAAATATTTTATCTTTGTGTAGTTATTGTCCCTGATCAAGCAATTGTGTTGGACTGGGTCTTTGCTAATGGGCCACCACAACAAGCTTCCCTCTATGATAATAATAACCGTCAGGATTTTCATGCTACTGTTCCCAAATCTGTACCTGACGAACATTACTGGGTTGAGGAAGAAGAGCGAATATACAAGAGACTTCAGCAGGAGAGGAGATCGAGAGAGGAAGCTATACGCTTCAAGGTTACTCCTCAAGCTTTTCTTTGTTATCCAACTGTTGCTGTAATGCCTGATATACCCGCTCGATTTGCTGATGTTCTAGTTTTGAAATCGAGCATTGTCTGATTTTTAATTTCTTTGAAGTTGGGTGACAATTAGGAAAAATATCTGGCTTTTTTTGTGTTTTTTTTCCTTCTAAAGTCGATTGACGATTAAGAAAGAAACAAGAAAGTTCTTGTGGTTGCTACTGATGCTGCCTTCTTCACACAGCAAATTAGCCAAAACTCTCAGCTTTTGCATGCCCTGATTCATGGCTCATTTTTTTATGTATGTTTGCTGGCTATGAATATTCTATCTTGACTCTAATAGGGCTTACGTGTCACAGGCAGAAAAAACTGCTCGAATGAAGGCTGAAACTAAAGAGCGAACGTTGAAGATGTTTTTGCTTTCTCAAAGGCACATTGTTTACACAGATCCTGTGGATGTTAAAGCAGGACAATATGTTACAGTGTATTACAATCCCTCTAACACGGTTCTGAATGGAAAACCAGAAGTTTGGTTTAGAGGATCCTTTAACCGCTGGACCCACCGTGGAGGTCCATTGTCCCCTCAGAAAATGGTGCCCGTCGAGAATTGTTCTCATGTCAAGACAACTGGTTAGCCTGAATCAACCGCTAATGGTAGAACTATATGGCTGATAGGTGATATCTGCTTAATTGAGTGTGGACTAAATTCTTTGCCTAACAGACCTTTTACTAGCGGTTCTGTCAAACAGTCAATTAATTAGATGCGCATCATCATGCTCGGTTGGGTTTTCTAAAATGATCATTATAGATCATTTATAGCTCTTCATGTTTTGTAATGCAAAGTTATTGATGCAGTCAAGGTGCCATTAGATGCATACATGATGGATTTTGTTTTCTCTGAGAGAGAAGACGGTGGAATTTTTGACAATAATAGTAGGATGGATTATCATGTGCCTGTGTTTGGAGGAATAGCCAAAGAGCCACCGATGCATATTGTGCATATTGCTGTAGAAATGGCTCCTATTGCAAAGGTAAAATGCTCTCTGACCTATTTCCGACTGTAAAGTGTAGTAATATTTTTGGTTAGTTTTTGGCCGTTCTATTAAAGTGTCAAGTCATGTGGATATAGGCTTGGGCTTTGCTTCTTTTCGAGGCTGGTCGCGGCTTAAGTGTAGTATAGACTAGAGAGCAGACAACTCAATTATTTTAAAACCTAAAACCTCTTCAGAATGTACTTCTGCTCTTGTTGCAATAGACTAAATAATGATGCTGAATGATAAATTAGGGTATCAAAGGCTTCAAAACAGTTGGTTCTAGATCAAAACGAGAAGCTTGATAACTCATTAAAGAGAAGTTTTTGATATAGAATTGCATTATTTGCCTTTGGTTTCCTTTTTCTGTAGATAGAGTTGCTTTTTGTAGAAAATATCAGTGGAGCTTCGTAACTGCCCCGATCTTTCTTCTTTCAAATTAACAATTGGAAAGAAGTCAAAGAACCATGCGCTTTCTTTGTATTTTCTTGAATCATCTAAGATCCGCTATGATGCTGTGACTTGGTAGTCAGAAACAAAAGTGAACGTGAATTTCGATTTTTATTGTGTTCTGTCGTCTAGATGCGTAAAACAAGAAAAGATGATTCTTGTGTAATTATTTATCTGTTGTTTTTGTCCATAAGTATTTCTTATTTAACTCTGCTAGGTCGGTGGACTTGGAGATGTAGTCACTAGCTTATCTCGCGCTATTCAAGAACTGAACCATCACGTTGATATAATTCTTCCAAAGTACGGTTGCCTGAACCTCGACCACGTAAGTCACGTTTCTGAGTTAGATTGACTAATATCATCAATCTGCATTTTGTTAGACTTCTATTTGTTACTAAATTTAATAAAAGCAGTTACTTGAACAAATCAAAGTATGAGTTTCTTGCGTGTCATTGCAACAGGTGAAGGACTTCCATTACAAAAGGAGCTATCCATGGGGTGGTATCGAGATAAAAGTGTGGTCTGGGAAGGTGGAAGGCCTTTCTGTCTACTTTTTGGAACCTCAAAATGGGTAATAACTCTCTTGCGCCCTCAAACTGTGATATTGCACTGAAAATCCCGATTTTCTGCTTTGTTTTTCTCGTCATTATTTTTGTTCTAGAGCTTAGGATTTTAAGCATGTAGAAAAAACGAAGACCTCTGTCAAAGCTGACTGAGGTGAAATTTTAACATTTGTTCACATTGCACGCGTTCTTTTTTTATTCCTGTGATTCAGTTACAGCCTAGATGATGCATTTGTACTGATAATTGATCTCTCCATATGTTCTAAATCTGGTTTTCCGCCCCTTCTATCCAAATTCATAACGATTTGTTGATTTCATGTCTAACTCTTCAAAACATGCTTGCTTACTTTTATTTGTTTGCATCCTTGTTTTGGTCCTTTCTGCTTAGATGCTGTAGTATTTGAATATGCTTTGATAAGTATTCGTGGTTCTTTTATTCTTTGGCAGACTCTTCCAGACTAATTCTGTCTACATCGGTAGAAATGATGGTGAGAGATTTGGTTTCTTCTGCCATGCTGCACTTGAATTTCTTCTTCAGAGTGGATTTCATCCCGTAAGTTTACATTGTTGTTTCTTCGATCTGTAGGTTGCCTTGTATGTCTTACAAGGTTTCCCATCCTTGAACCAGCCTTTTACAATAGTTTACCAAATTATGTTACTCCAGAACAGAACAAATGAAATGACACGATGGACTGTCGAAAATCATCGACAATAGCTTCTTTAATACCTGCAAACACAGTCCCTTATATTATGTGTCTTCTATTCTGCCAGGACATAATCCATTGCCATGATTGGACAAGTGCTCCAGTGGCATGGTTGTACAAAGAGCATTATGGACAGTATGGTCTAACAAATGCTCGAGTTGTCTTCACTATTCACAATCTTGAATTTGGAGCATATTTTATCGGACGGGCAATGGCATATGCGGACAAGGCTACTACAGTGAGTATTTATGTTAATAGCTTGACATCAAGTACTGGTAAAAATGCTATGTAGACAATACCCATGGGTAGATTTGTTGGATTGACTAGAAAATTTTGATTCTTACACGGAACAAGTGCCATTTTTGAACTATTTTGAACTTGCCTTTACCAAAGCCAGTATATAGCTAGCCTTAGAAACAATGAGAATTACGCAATAAAAATGGACCGAATTGGAATTTTGGACAATTGAATGATACTCGTATAATATACTTCGTGTGGTTATCGCTTAAGATCCATTTGTTTAATTCTGTTATATATCACCAGGTTTCTAATGCATATTCTAAAGAGATTGCTGGAAACCCTGCAATTGCTCCACACCTTGGCAAATTTCACGGTATATTGAATGGAATTGATCCTGATATATGGGATCCGTACAATGATAAGTTCATACCGGTGAGTAGTTTCATTCTGTGATTTTCCTTGGAAAAAGGGTGAAAACTGAGTGAACTTCATTTTCATATCATAACTTGTCCTTTCAGTGATATGTGATGGCATCGTCTCTCATGATACTAACTGAATGTGATGGTGTGTGTGATATCAGGTACCCTATACATCTGAAGATCTTGTTGATGGCAAAAGAGCAGCCAAAGAAGCCTTACAACAAAGGCTTAGCATAAAAAAAGGTGATTTCCCGATAATAGGAATCATCACACGCTTAACTCATCAGAAAGGAATCCATCTTATAAAGCATGCCATTTGGCGCACCATAGAGCGTGGTGGACAGGTAACTTATCCCGTTTTTTTTGTCAGTGTCTCTTGTGTGGGACGGTCTCACATTTGAGACCATCTCAATTACACGTTCCTGATTTAGTTACGTAAAAGTCTCCTGACAGACAGACCACACGTTAAGATAATGCGAGACATAGCATCTAGAAACTAACAAAAAGGAAAAAGAAAAAGATGGAATCAAATAATTGCCTATTAAGTGAAACATCTCACGATTACCGTTCCCTATAAGATTAGTGTTTAGTTATGGACTTATGGTTGGTCTCATTGTACTTGTTCAGCTAGAGTGGCTACCACTGTGTTTGGTTCATAACGCTACGC
>JAOWBH010047510.1:0-15333 GCA_028566215.1 Silene coronaria
AAGTTTAGCTTCCGCCGGATCATTTACATTATTGATTTCATTTGTATTAGTTTGGATTTGCATTCTTTATTGGATTGGCATTTGATTTGTAATCATTAATTTCTATTTAATAAATTTGTTCTGGAATGGTTATTTTGATATGTACTACCTCGGGAAACCGAGGCTGTGACACTCCACTCTCTAGGGAAGGTCTTGGTAAGGCTCTTTAGTAGGTGGGGTGTTACACTCCAAGTCCGGGGAATTCAATTGTTAGATGCCTATTCTTACGCTTCACTTGTACCCAGAATAAAGTATATTTTTCTTCCACCCAAGGAGAATTAAAGAAACTAGAGTACATCATCATCGATTTCCAAGACAATGGGAGAGAATTAATGCCTCCTAGGGAAGATGAGCCGTACATCTAACTGTTTATTGACAAACCATACATGTTTGATGGCTCGAGACATGTTGAGAAGCAAAAGGTGAAGCATAATGACAAAAGATGGCAACCCTAAGTTTTGAAGACATTCATCTCCTATACTTGCTTATTTGAAGCTCATTATCAAGTGTTTGACCGATTGTTAAGGTCATTAAATAGTATGGATATTAAAATATGGAGCTTGTTTGATCATGTTTGATGGAGTTCTTTCCTAAATCATCATTTGTAATATATTTCATTCGTGACTCTTGCATTTACATTTTATATCTTGATTGCTTATTGTTCAAATTGAATTCTATAATTAATTTGATTAAGTCAATTAGCATTTAGCTTAGATTGCATTTCTATTACTTTCGTGTGAGAAATGAGAGGGAGGGTACTCATTAGAAATTGGAGTGTCTTTTGAGAAATAATAGGTAAGGGAAGAATGCAAAATCAAGGGGGATTCAATCCTTGAACTCTTGGTGGAATGAATTTACGTGAAGAGAACCCGTCCGAGACGCATGTCAACTAGTCTGGGATATCGTTCAGCACCCAGAATTGCCAGACCCAAGAACCATCCCGTCCGAGACACTCATCATCCTGTCTGAGACGAGCATGCATACGGGTATTGTTTCAATTACTCCAACCGATGAATTCAACCTTCTTTACCTTGTATTACCCCCACCTTTCCTTCTTCCCTACCATACACAACCACCATTTCCAAAACCAAACACCAAACACCAAACACTAAACTCCATTACAACTCCTAACTCAAGCTTCTCAAAACAACCCCAAAACCCCATAAAAATAATTTTTTATCCATCCTTTATACTTATAACCCAATTGTAAGCCTCCTTTTCATCAAAAATCAACGAAAATCTCTTTTCCCCAGATTCTCGAAAAATCTGCCCGCATATTTTCGATTTTTGGTTTGATTTTCATTTCTTGGTTTACACCCATCTTGTGAGGCACTTTCAAGGCATTTGGGTTCATTTTTCTAAAGATTCAGATTATCTTTTTGGGGAACTTATTATTCAATCTTGAGGCAAGATGTTTTCTTGGAACAAAGCTAAGGGCAAGAAGAGCACTAAGAAGCAAAATGGGAGTAGTTCTCATACTATCCCGAAAATAGTCATGCATGAGGCCGAGTTCGATGACGACGTTGAGCAACTCGATAGTTTTTGGGAGGTCCATTTCATTGATGACGCTCACCGTAAAAAGTTCAATACATTGCTAGGTATGACTTATCTCCCCGCTATATTTTTGGACCATTCGTTACTAGAAATTCTTGCTATCTGAGGGAAAATAGAGTCCTTTTTCCGTCAAATGAGGCTCGGGACGCTATTTTTCATGTATGGGGTGACTTAATTGAGCCTTAACCTCGAATTTCTTGCTATTTTCACTACACAAAATTATCGTATAGCTTCTATATTGAAACCGTATCGGCACGTAGATGACAACCAAGGGGTGGACACGAGTATTGGAGCTACCACTTGACGACGGTTTTACTAATTGTCATAAAATTGCACCGTATGCTAAACATGCGGCCCAATCATCACCGGATGTTTGTCGGGAGGTGAAGAAATTAGGTATCTACAGAGCCCTCACTTTGACTGAGGCTTGGACAAGGCGAAAGTCAAAGTATAACCCTCAAGTCAATCGAAGATTACAACCTGAAGACTATGGCGATGCCAGGTGACTCAAGGGGACTGAGCCAAGGACCTGTCATCGGGAACTGTTTAGAGTCTGTCAACTATCAGGGAGGATCATTTAAAGTCCATTAGATTACGTAAGGAAGTTCGCCATCCATAAGAAGAAACATACCAGAGACCTCCGCTAAAAGGATTTCGTCTGGCGTCAAATCGTTTGTGACCTCTGCTAAAGGAATTTTGTCTATGACCTCTGCTAAAAGCATTTCGTCTATGACAAATGCTAAAAGGATTTCGTCTGTGACCTCTACTAAAAGAATTTCGTCTGTGACCTTTACTAAAAGGATTTCGTCTGTGACTTCTGCTAAAAGAATTTCGTCTGTGACCTTTGCTAAAAGGATTTCATCTGTGGCCTTTGCTAAAAGGATTTGGTCTGGCGTTCAAGTTGCCTGTGTGGGATTGTCTTGTGTCATATTGTCTTATGTTTTTTGTTGTTTTGTGTTGATTTATCTTTCGTCTTGTGTTGAATTGAGTCGACTTGCGTTAGTATTCAGCAGACTTTGCTGAGAATGATAATAGTCTTAAAATCTGTTGACTTGTCAAAAGCAATGGACTCTCACTGGGGAAATAATATGATGCTTGTGATAAAACGTCCCGGGAAATATCCGCTGGGGAAAACCAGATAGGAAGACCGGTCTAATCTCGCCATTGATCATGACTAAATCAGATAAGTATTTCGTCTTTGCTTAATTTCGTCTTTGTCTTTGTTGCATTTTCCAATTAATTGCCTTTGTCTTTATTTTGTTGAATTCGTCTTTGTCTTTGTTTTGTTGTCTTTGCCGAGGTGTCTTTATTGAATTGTCTTTGCCGAAATGTCTTTGTCTCGCTGGGGAAGTAATTAGTAGGTGAAGTCGAATCGCCAAAGGCAATGAACTCCTGCTGGAGAAATATAATGATGTTGTTGATGAACACTGTCTCGAATCTTGACAATATCTGCTGGGATAATGAAGGCTTTGTGAAGCTCCAGTTGGAGCGAGCTTTGCTTCTGACAGCTATCTGCATGGTTAGTGGCCACACAAATTCGCAAAACATGGGAACACATACGCACGTAAGCAATTAGTATGAAAACAATTAGCCTGAAAAACCTTGAGCGGGAAAACATAAAGGTTTTGAAAGCTTGTCTTTGCAAAATTGTTTAAAAGCCAAAATCTGATCATTTATAGTGCATTATGCGTATTGAATGGGCTCTGGACTCATGCCTGACATGACATAAACTGGCAAGGACGCAGACTGATGTGAAAGCGATATAGAAGTGACACGAACAAACCGACTGACACAACATAGCCTTAGGTTTGGCATGACACAGGGATGACGCGGAATGACTTTGCCTACGTGCGTAACCCACGACCAAATATGAGTTACAACGTGCATCAATTCCAATGGTAAAAGATCTTCTAAAATGAGGGCACACATTTTGCCCTGGCATGAATCGACTATCTTCGTTAGACATCTTTCACCATCGTTGCTGTAGCAAAATGCTTTCTCGAGGGGTGATGACTCGGAGGATCGACCTAAGACCTTGTCATTGTCCGGACCAAACACTGGCTTGACTCAATACATAACATGGGAATTTGACAAAGGAGAAACTAGGGGACGCCCTAAGGAAGGAGCCCCCAGTAGAGAAGTATGAAAGTGGAGTTTTGGTTTTGTGTTGGTTGAGTTCGTAATGGTTGAATGGGATGTCGATTTATTGAGGTTGAAAAGTGATGATTGGGATGTTTGTGAAATGGGTGGTTGCGTCCTTGTTAGAGAACTGCCTACGTATCTACGTGTAGTGAAATCAAACCAGATCGTAGTTCTGATTGTGTGTCTAAACTAGGTGTTAGAACCTTATAGTGCATGGGTCACGAGGGTATATTCCTTTGGTGACTCGAAGAATCGATTTTAGTTAATTCCCCCTTGATCATAGACCAAAGAGGTATAGTTTATAAGAATTTCCTTATTATGTGAGCATACTAAAAAGCAGACCCTAAGGATGTATTGGGTATGTCCCTTTCTGGATAGCAAAGTATTCAAAGACTGCGTGTCTGGGTCAAGGTGAAAATGGCTTGGATATTTTGGATTGTGAAGCTTGGAAATAAAAGGCTTTGCACGAACAGATCTCTGGAGGATGATTTTGTGAAGTTAAGGTTTAATAGGGTTATAGCTAGCAACGTGGAAGGAAATGGGGTCTCAGGCTTGATGTAACCTGGGAAAAAAAAAGGGTAGGTAAATTGATGCGGGATCAAGTTTCCATGTCTTGGCCCTACGGTATGGATGTATGACGAGCTTGAGAGAATTCTCAAAATTCCTATCTATCTTCCTATAACGGTCTCGAGAAGGACTTAGGGTGTATAAAAGGCTTGTGCGTGGTGCTAGCTGACCATTGGGATCTTTTGTCTCAGGTTTCGGTCTTTGACTTTTGGCATCTGATTTCAGGCTTCCTTCGAACTCAGACTTGGATTCTTTCGTCTGAGATCTATCTTTTCTTTGCTTTGGACTTAGATTTAGGTTTCACGTCTAGAATTTTGTCGTCGTGCTGCCACAGACTTTGGCCAACTTGTCTTTTAAATAAAACCGTAGTCCTGAATATTGGCATATGCACATTTGTGACTTATCAATGTTTGATGAACAACTTTGGGTGGTCTTGTACTTATACTCCTGGTCACGATTGAATTCACAACTATTGTGGAGCTCCAATCCAATGGATCCTCCTCCAGAAGCATCGAAGTATTGAATCGAGTATCACATTTGGTCTTTGCTTGTTGATATTGGTTAGACTAACACTTTTTATGTTAAATGGGTTTAGTCTTTAGTCTTTCGGAGATGAGATTGTTTTGTGGGAAATGGGTTTGCCTTCTGTCATGGATCATTATAAAGGAGAAGGTTTGGATTCATCCTAGAATCTCTCCGAGATGTGCTCGCACTAAAATGGGTTGATAGTAGAAGGTTTCTATTGCCAGACATGGAATATGTAAGGAAATGACACGGAGTTTCGGACACTCTACAACTCGGAACAGAATATCACTTAAGTATACTCACATTGACTTAGCATGTTTTATTGTTTTAAAATGTCTCAAATCAATTCTCGTTGCCACAGAAAAAGGAAAGGAGAAAAGAAGAGTATATGGATTGAAAATTGCATTGTATTTTTATTGAAATGATTTGATTAAATATAGACTCGAGTATAATATGTAGATCATGGGACAGCCCCCAGATTGCCACAAGGAATGAAAATAATGGACAGACACTAGAATAATCGTGGGATAGAAAGCCTAAAACTCGGACTCAGACTCGGACTCGGACTCGATCCTAGATCTAGACTCATAATCATCGGCCCATGCTTGAACACTTTCTCTTCCAGCAACTGACATTTGGTCTTGAGCATTCATCCATTTGAGCACTCCATCCTTATTGTTGGGAACATCAGAGGAATAATAGTCTGGGAGACTTTTCTGTTGTTGAAGAGCAAGACACCTATGAGGGTCGTTCTTATCTTTTAAAGGTTCTATGCTTGATAAAGATATTTCGCCATGACCGAGTTTATATTGAATGGTATTCTTGTGATTGTAACATTTCTCGGTGTCGTGTCCACGACCCCTATGGAAAAGGCAATATTGAGATCCATCCCAAAAATGACTTCTCTTCTCGGGACTAGGATCCGGGGTTAGACCCACTACCTGTATTAATCCCTTGGAAACAAATCTTCTAAAGGCAGCGGTATAGGGCATGCCCAAGTTTGATAATGACCTTGACGGATGTGTAGTCCTCTCTAGTGAAGATTCCAAAATTTTTACCTTGGTAATAGCTTGCTCACTAGGAGTTGTTATGGAAGAGGAACTTCTTTAAATGATTTCATCGATGCTGATAGGTCTTCGATGGTTTTAATGCCATTTTTCAAGTGAGAATCATAATTTGGGTGGAGACAACTGATAACATTTGCAACTGATGACTCCTCTTCTGATTGATCAGATGTTTGTGAGTCGGTTTTTCTTATTTTCACCAAATGATTGGCGAAATGTTCTCCATCTTCATAAGTGAATTTTCCTTGGGGCTGCTCAGTTTCTGTGCCCAAAGCAGTTAGGAGCGAGACTAAGATTCTGCCATCCTCAATACTATCTTGTATGACATGCTTGAGCTTGAAATATTTTTCAGTATCATGCCCTTTACATTGATGATATTGACAATATGAATTGTTATCCCAAAATCGACTCTTCTTTTCTGGTTTTGGATCTGGAGTTAGGCCAATAGGATGTAGGAGACCCAAAGAGGTTAATTTGCTTAAGGCCAAGCATAAGGCATGCCTAAATTGGCAAATGACCTTGGTGGATTTCCATATTTCTTTGTCGAAGGCTCCATGAGGCTGCCTTTGACAATTTTGATTCCCGGATAAGAGGGATGTGTAGCGTGGGAAGAATTTGAGATAAAATACGCATCTGTCGTTGCCTTCTCTTTGAAATTGTCAGTTTTGGGATTTGTTTTGACACCCTTCTACGCGTCAATCTCTTTGCTCATTTTGGTAACTTGCTCTTGAAGCATGATGAACATACTCACCATATTGGAAAGTCGGGTGTTGATATCGCCGATTGATCCTTCTAGCTTGGAAAATGAATTATTGATGGCAATAGAAAGCATGAGCATTCCGCTTTGTATGGCATCATCCTCCTCGAGCAAATTGATCCCGTCATCATCAGGAGAAGTGAGGAGATGGGAACAACCGATGGAGGGATTTAGACCTTGGTTAATAATAGCGGACCCAAGAGGGTCAATCTTCTTGGTTTGATTAATCGGAGTTGGTAATGGTATCTCGCCACTCTCGATCATATCTTGTATGATATGCTTTAGACAAAAGCATTCCTCTGTATCATGACCTCTACCTTGGTGGTATTGACAATAAAACTTGCGCCTCCAGAGGTTTACCTGTTTCTCTAGAGGTGGATCCGGAGTTGGACCTATTGGGTGTAGTTTGCCTTGGACAGGTAGTATTTTCAAAGCTTCGGCATAAGTCATGCCTAAATCATATAATACCCTTTGGTGTTTCCCGGGTTTCCTTTCGGTTGTGCTTGATTTATTAGAACGACGAGTATTGTAAGAGCTAGGCTTTAGACGGCCTAGGCTAGTGGCTTTTAGTGGTGTGTTCTTTTTTACCGTCCCATTTTCTAGAGTGAGGATGCGAATGCTCAAATCTTTAACAATAGCTTGAAGTTGTAGATCCATGGCATAAACTTCTTGGAGAGACACGGTGGTGGTGGCTTGAGATGCTTCGTGATGTTGTAGACGATCGATAGAATTTGCAAGATTCCTACTCGACAGAAATGACGCGCGTTAATACTCGATTTGACATGGGATCACGCAAACTAAGGTGCGCGCGTGCATGGCACTCGAGTCATGTGCGTCATGCTTGACAGAGCGACGAGAAGTTTTATGACTTTTGATGTTTGACATGCGTTACCTAACTGGTCATTGTGTGTGACTTTTTGGGGTGTGACTCGGAAGTTCAAAATAACGGTGTGACGCCTATGAACTCGACTCGGATTTTGACGACCCAAAATGTAAGAGGAGAAGAGTTTATAACCCGACAGATTTTTGACTCGAATTTAATCTAAATTGATTTGAACTAAGTAGAGCCCATTTAATTCACAAATTTACATTTTGAAATTTTATTTTGTTTTACATAGAAAAATGTTTTTTTTTTTCTATTTTTTTGTTCTTTTATTGTTTTAATTTTTTTAATTTTTACATTGTAAGAATTTTCGAAAATTTATATTTTTGAAAATGTATATTTTTGATTTCTTTCGTTTTTTTTTGTTTTTGAAAATTTGAAAAGGATTTTTATTTACAACTTATTTGACCCTATTTGGTTTTACCGAAAATTTGACATCATTTTTGTTTACAAAAGGTGACAAAACTAGATTCAGAAATCACATAGCACGTACACATACGGACAAGCATTATAATGATATGCAAGATGATATACACGGTTTTGGTTTGTAAGGGAGGTTGCTATACCAAGCAATTAAACTTCAGTCTGTGGAGAGGTTCGAACCAAACATGAGTAAGGTCGACTCCCAGTTCTATTCTCGTGAGTAGTAAATGCTCTTGATACAAACATGAGTAGGTATCGTAGTGTGGTTGACATCAATCGATATCCATCTACAAGGAACAAATAGGAATTTGCACCATCGAGACTAGACGATTGGTCGAATAGGGGTAAAAGCCTAGAAAGGCAAGATAAAACGATCTAGGAAGATCGAATAATGAAAACCAACAATTTTCGCATATTAACTAATTTTCCTAACCTTGTTCAAGTTTCACCACGGAACATGTTAGACTAAGTCTAACGTATCATCCCCAGCGGAGTCGCTAAATAATGGACCAAGCCATCTGCGCCGCGCGTCTCAATATTTTGTGGTTTCGAGTGAAGCGGCGACACTTACTTATCCCAACGGAACTTTGCGAAAAAAGCACGTCATGGGTTGTTACCGATTTGAAAGGTTTAGAAACTGATGAAAGGTTGAACAACCCTGCATTTATAGAGTCGCCACCAATTTTTGAGGAAAATTGGAACCATTTGAATACTTCATGTCATGTCAAGACACAAAGTAGTGACATGAACACCAAGAACTCGTCACCCTTAACATTCAATGTCTAGAATGACTCTCGTAAGCCCGTGAACATGGATGTTCACAGAGATTCCAAGTAAGGGGTGAGGGTACGTGTTAGGAAGCTCTTTAATCGAACATCTAACCCCGCCCACCTCGATAGCGGCCTCTACTAATGATTGGAAAGTTCATTAATATTTGATGTATTGTCGGTTATATGCATGCAATGCAACATCCATTAGATTAATCCTAAGCATGTGAAGATTAAACTATGTCGGTGGATTTAACGAGTAAAGGATTAATAGTCAAGTCGAGATTAGATTCATTACATATGAGATACGATAAATAGATGCAATCGAAATATAAACGGTGTATTTACGTCACAAGGATGCCTTTGAAAAGAATGAAAGAATAAAGAAAATAGATGGAGTGAAATAAATAAAGAAAATAAAATAAAATAATAAAATAAATAAGGTGATAAAATAATATAGAATACTAGGTGATATTAGTACGTATTAGTCAATTATATGCAAAATAATACGATTTAGGGCGAGCAATTTGAGTACTGAGGCAGAAGCCAGCCCAGAACAGGCACAACCTGTGATGCGCCCTCTACAAGAGGCGCATCCCTTGGTGCGTCTATTCTCGGGTTGGATTCGGTCTGTGAAAGTCAGAATCGCAATCCGTTAAATTCATTGGGTTGATTTAATTGATTAATTACTATTTAACACTTAAAGAATGTAATTTAGTCAATTTTAGCATGCGGAATAATTATAAAGCTCCCAAATACTAATTACGAGTGATATAAATTGAAACTAAAGATGGAAACCGACGAATTACTCGAATTAAACAAACTACAAGTCTAAATTAACGAAAACAAATTAAAGCTAAAGATTTAAGGGTAAAAGAACGAAAATAAATCTTAAAGAAACTGTACAATAGTGAATTAAAGAAATTCGATATCGAAAATCGAACATCCCGAACCTAGAATTGATTTATCGACGAAAACTGATTAATATCGAATTATTAATGATTTAGGTCGAAAGGATTTAAGAAAATAAGGTTTAAAAGCTAGGATGAACAGAATGAATGGAAGAAACTGGAAAAATAAGAAAAAACACGAAAAATAGAAAAGCTCGAGGAAGAAGAAGAAGGAACCAGAGGACAAGCAGCCTCTGGAAGAGGCGCAACCTATGGTGCGTTCCTTCCAGAAGGCGCATCCCCTGATGCGTTTCTTCTCCAGCCAGAACCTCTGATGACTTCGTAAAAGAATGGATTTTAATGACTTTTAAGTAATAAAAAAGCGGTTATTTGGCATCTATGTGACGTAAACAACAAGATTACATAAAAATAAATTTACAAATTATGAGAATTGAAATTTACACCATCATATTTAAATGTTAATGGCACGAGATTTAACTAAAATCGTCCTTTAGTGGTAACTCGAATTAATATAACTATGAGAATGCCTTTGTTTAACAAAGAATTTAAATTAATGTTGTTTAAGTAGGTGTGTAGTGGTCAAAGGGGTCGGTCATGAAAAATGTGACGGTACTCGAAAGGATTCAAGCTAACGAAGTCGAATAGATCAAGCACGTTGATGTCAAAAAGGCAAGAGCAAAGTCTAGAATGCAAAGAAAGAGAAGAGAAAGGGCGAACACTCGCATGAAGAATATGAGGTATGAAGGCCTCTATTTATACTAATCACAAGGTAGGGTTTTGGAAAGTTGGAAACTGCTGGAAGCAAGTTCAGGAGAAGGCGTAACCAGTGCCGCGACCCTTATAAGAGGCGCAGCCACTGCTGCGTCATCTCCCTAAAGGTTACCTGCTCAGCGCGCAAGATCTTGACGGTTGGATTATGGAAATAGGAAGGTAACAGCTTCCTTTTTCCGTAAGGGTGAGATATTTTGCCGAGATATTACATTAAAATATTATTTGCCGACAGAATTATAGAACATTCCAAGACGGGTTGAGACAGTATCAGAAAATGAAGACGGTTTTTGACCCGGACTCTAAATTGACTCTAATTACTGTCAAAACGACTGTATCGGCGCGTAGATGACGACCAAGGGGTGGACAAAATTGTTTGAGCTACCACTTGACGACAGTTTTATTAAATATAAAATCATATCATATGCTAAACATGCGGCCCAATTATCACTAGGTGTTTTGCGGGAGGTGCAGAACAAGGTGTCTACAGATAAACCGGTCAATAAAGAAAACGCCGGACGTAGCTTACTGGCCTTCCAACTTTCAACTCAGAAGATTGCAGCCCAAGAGCCAGAGCAAACCGCATCTGAGACCCAAAGCTTCCAGGTTATTATTCGGTCTCAAGAGGAGAGTTCCTTCAAGGACTCTGAAGTCATGCAAACTCCTTCGCCCAATCATGATACCCCCCAAGAGAATATTCTCAAGGAGTTAACATCATTGGCGTTGTCATGACTTAACAATCACCAATAGTAAACACAGTAGTAGATTCGCCCTCTTCCTTTTCTATTATAGCCAAACTGGAATGTTTGGCTTTATTACCAACCAATAGAGAGATTCTGCAACAGATTAATGACCTGTGTCAAGCCTCAGGGAGTGCTTCCCTTATTCATGTTCAAATTCAGAGCCAAGTCGAAAAGATCTGTCAACTTCAAGCTTTGGCGCTTAATGACTTTGAAAGGTATGAAATTCTTAAAAATCAACTTTATGTTGACACTTTATCTGTTCAAAATTTGTGTCATCAAGTCTCCTCAACATATGACACTCAATGTCAACATGAATGCCAAAGTGAAGAACTTGATCATAAAATTAAAGACGCTGAGAAGATCCTCCAAGAGATGAAAGATCAGCGCCAAGCTCTGTTTAGCGGTTTGCTAGAACTTCCAAATTTTCTAGGCCAACCTGTCCGCTGGATCAAGGCCCAGATTGAAGACAGTCAACAGTGGACCTCTTCTATTCAAGGACAGTTGGCTGCCATGAAAAGTTCATGGGATCTTCATACCCGATCCCTTATACAAGAAATTTCAGCGTTTTTTACTTTTATTCATCAAGCCAAACCTCACAATGATCTTAATTAATCATTATGACTTGCACATGTTTTTCCCAAAATTCTGGATATTGTGTTTTAATGTTTTTTGCGTACTTTTCCCAAATAGTTGGGTAATATAACTTCAAAAATTTACCATTTATATCCCTGTTATATGTTAACCCATCAAGATCTTGCAAGTTGTACGCATTCCCTGACAAGACGCTAGTAACTGCAAATGTCCCTTCCCATTTTGGTGTCCGTTTACCATAAAAATGGTCTTTTTTACCATCAAGTAATTTCATTTCCAAACTAAATCTTCAGTTTTGAAGGATTTAGCCCTTACTCGTGTATTATATGCCTTACCTGTTCTAACCTTATTTTTAACAAGGTTATTTAATGCTTGTTCGCGTAAATGCTCATCAAAATTTGCGACACTCATAGATTCATTATATGAACCCGCCAAATCCAAAGAAATTTGATATAAAACGCGAGCAGATAATACATTAATTTTTGCATGAATTATTGCATCATGACCATAGACTAATTGATACGGAGTATACCCTATAGCTCCCCTTTTTGAAGTTCTATAAGCCCACAACCTATCAAGTAATTTCTCATGCCATCCCCTAGGATGATCATCAATCATTTTCGAAATCCCAACCTTTATCAACTTATTCGTTGACTCAGCCTGCCTAGTTGCCTGAGCATAGTACGTCGTAGAATTAAGTAACTTAACTCCATAATGGCTTGTAAACTCCTTAAGAATAGGTCCATTACATATCGGTGCTTGGTCAGCCATGATACTCTCAGGTATTCCAAAGCGAATAAAAACAAACTCTTTTAAAAATTCCACCAGATCCTGTGTTTTGACGGTCTTAAAAGGTTTGGCCTCTACCCGTTTAGTAAAGTAATCTGTAATGACCACCACATAACGGTGACGAATAGATAATGATTAAATAATTTCTCCAATCATATCCATTGCCCAGCCACGAAATGACCATGGCTTAATAATAGGTTTCAGGTCATGAGCAGGTACCCTGCTTAAATGACCATAATGCTGGCAAGGTTTAAAACCTTTTGCAAAGGTTATGCAATTCTCTAAAATAGAAGGCAAAAAATACCCATGGCGATGAATGAGCCAACGCATTTTTGGACCAGACTGATGAGCGGCACAAATTCAATCGTGAACCTAAGCCATTAATAATGACGCATCATCAGCTCCTAGAAAGTTCAACAAAATGCCTTGAGAGTCCTTCTTATAAAGGATGTCGTCAATCAAGAATTATCCAAAATCTTACTTTCAAAGTTTTGGATTAACCCCTTTTTGAACGGGCACTTTAAAACACTACTTATAATGCCATCTCGCCAACCTCATGTGGCTTCTCTAGGATGTCTATTTTGCAGACCTCCACGTTTACGAGCACATCTTTCATTAAGAAGTCTTGTTCAGAACGTTCCACATCACGTCAATCATCAATGTCATCTAGATTATACCTAGATGCCAATTGAGCTAACTGATTAGCAATAGAGTTTTGATTGCGTAAAACATGAACACATTGAATTTTACGAAAATTCTTAAAAAGATCATTTACTTCCTGAAGATACTTAGACAATGGTCAAGATTTACACTTAAATAAACCACTAACCTGATTTATTACCAACTGTGAATCACCAAAGATTTGAATATTCAGCGCTCCTAGCGCAACTAATTTCTTTAGTCCACGGATCAGAGCTTTATACTCTACTTTGTTATTCGTCTCATTACCATGTAAAGTAACGACCAACTTCCAAGTTTGATTAGAAGGTGAGGTAATGACAACACCAGATCCCTCTAATGTAAATGATCCATTAAAGTACATTTCCCAAGGTACATTATTTTTGTGAACAACTGTTTCTATATCGAAACAAGGATGCTTTACTAAGAAATCTGCTAAAACTTGACCTTTCATAGCCCTTTGAGGAATATAAACTAAGTCAAATTGTAACAAATGAATGCTCCACTTACTCAAGCGCCCCTTCAGCAATGGTTGTGAAAGCATATGTTTCATCACATCTTGCACTGATACGATCTCAATTGTGTGCGCCATGAAAAAATGTTTAAATTTTACAGAGGCGTCGTAAAGACTTGTATACTACTTGTTCAAAACCTTGGTCATTCTCTTGTGACAGCATACAACCAATTGATTAGTTAGCAGCAGAAAGATACAACCGTAAAACCTTTCCAGTTTTAGGCGAAATTAGAATCGGTGGATTTCCCAAATAGCTTTTAATTTGGTCGAAAGCCTTTTGATGGCGATCATTCCACACAAACGTCTCTTCTTTCTTAAGACGTAAGAGTGGTGAAAACACCTTCGTTTTTCCAGCAAGGTTGGCAATAAAACATCGTACATAATTTATTTGACCTAGGAAGCCCTGCAACTACGTCTTATCCGACGGTGGCTTCGAGTTAATTACAGCGTTTGCTTTGTGCATATCAATCTTAATCCCATGATGATGAATAAAAAACCCCAGGAAATTCCCAACGCTAACTCCAAAAGCACACTTCAACGGGTTCATCTTAAGATTATACTTCCGCATTCGTTCGAAAGCTTGTCTAAGATGTGATAAATGTTGTCCATGCATTAGACTTAACTACTACATCATCTATGTAAATTGCCATCAAATAACCAATTAAGCCATGAAAAATGCAATTAATGGCTCGCTGATAAGTTGTACTAGCATTCTTTAAACCAAATGGCATAACAATCCATTCAAATGTTCCCAAGGATCCGGGACATCTAAATGCGATTTTATAACAATCTTGTTCATCAATTTTGATTTGATAATACCCCGCATATCCATACATAAAGGTAAGGTATTTATCTCTCGAGGTAGCATCTATAAGTATATCAGCCATAGACATGGGGTTCATCTTTAGGAGTTGCCTTATTTAGATCCCGAAAATCTATGCACACCCTAATTTTCCCATTTTTCTTGATGACTGGATCAATATTAGCAATCCACTCCACATACTTGATTGGGCGGATGAACTTAGCCTTTAGTAGTTTCCCTACTTCATCCTTAACAGCTTGAAAAACCTCAGAGTACATTCTTCTAGGCTGTTGGATAACAGGTTTCCAACCATGTTTAATTGGCATCCTATGTCTAGCGATATTAATATCTACGCCAGGCATTTCGTGATGCTCCCAAGCAAAGCAATTCCGAAATCCAAATAAAATTGATCTCATTGCCTTCTTTTCGGCAGGAGACAAGTTTTGACTCATGTAAGTAAACCTGGGTTCTCTTTTAGTTCCCAAATTTACTTCTTCTAAAAGATTTTGCGATTCTTTTCAAATGTCATCACTCTTTACCCATGGTCTTTCTACCCAGGTTAAAAGAATTATCTAAACCATTATGTCCAAATTTGTCTTCGCATAATCCTTCATCTATTTCTATAGAAGATTTCGAAAAAGTGCAATTCTTATAGAATTCAGCGGACATTACAAACTTTTATGAAAAGAAAATACACAGTAATTACTACATTCTAGTAATTAAAAGGAAGTAAGCTCAACTTCTGAGCGCATTCTTCTATTTGGGGTTCTTCTTCTTGAACATCCTCGAATTCTTCAATCCGAATTTCCTTTATCT
>JAOWBH010047621.1:0-15326 GCA_028566215.1 Silene coronaria
AGTAGTAATAATCGTAAAAAAAGAAGAGTTCTTAAGAAACGTGCTTCTTCTAGATTATTTGAACGTTCAATTGATGGGTTTAACCCTAATCACAGTAATAATAATCATAGTGTTAATGTCCCAGATCGTTCTTTTACTAATCCCACTTTCCAAGGTTACATTTCTCTCTCTTTTAGTATTCAAATTATAGAATAAGACGGTTTTACGCTGTGAGACGGTTTTTTTATCGGTTTAATGTTATTGGGTTTTGTTCTTAAGTGTGTTTTATTTTGTGTTTTTATTGTACTATGTAGTTGGGTTTTTATTGTTTTTTTTTTTTTTTTTTTTGGGTTTTTGTGAAAAAAGTGTGGTTTTTTTTATGATGTTGTAGCTGAAATTTAGTAACTGAATAACTTATACTCCCTCCGATTCTTTAGAATTGCCTCATTTTTCGAAATTTACGCGGTGGGAGGGTTTTGAATTTTTGATCAAGACTCCAAAGAATTGGAGGGAGTATTGGAAATTGATGCATTTCTTTATTTTCAAGTTGATACCAAAGATGGGATTATGATTGTGATATTTCTTTGGATTTTTCTTTGGTTTTGATACCTTTATTGGGTGAATTTGAGCTTGCTTGTTTTAGTCAAAGTTGGTTGGTGTTAAAGATTCAATTTTCTTTGTGGATTTTGAATGATCAAATGACGGTATGTCTTATGAATCGAAATTGAAGAAGAATAGTAATAAAAGGGGCATTCAAACTTGTGAAATGGTAGTGTGTGGACTAGGTAGCTAGAGAGCATTCAAACTTGTGTTCGGGTTCGATTATGGTGGCTTATATGCTATTTGAATGATGATTCAGCTGGTTACAGAATGTGGCTAAGAGTGCATAACCTTGAGTTATGTATTGCTAAGAATGCCAGACCTTTGGTTAATACAGTTAGGAAAGTTATATGATGGGGTGATCTAGAACATCGAAGGTCGAAAGGGATGGTGTACAAATGTAGGAAGTTTTTGTAGACACTTGAATGATTGATAAGGCAGAATTGAGTGCCAGTCGAGTGGTCGACTGAAATGCTGTGTTTCCCTATTGTTCATTTCTAGTGATCTTGGTCATGCAATGTTATCTATGAAGATAAATGTTTGCTCTTTCCGGCGTTAGTGATGAAATGGTCGAATTAAGTTGTGTCGGTTCGTAAGTGGTTTGATGAAATGATTGATAGTCATGGGTTTACTATTGCTGTTTCTGTTTAATTTTTGTTCTTCTGTAAAATTCACTAAAACAACTTTCTTGGTTTGTCTTGGTTTTGTTTGATGATCTCGTGGTTCTGCGCTCTTACTGTTTGACTTATTATGGTCTGACTAGGCAATAATGAGGAGGCATGGTATGATTCAATTACTATTTTTGTCGAGTCTGATGGTGACGAAGATTTCCAAAGTGTTCAGGATGGTATGCATTTTTTTTCCCACCATAATTTGACTGTGATGATGCCTACATTCTTTTCCCGTTTATGAGAATATGATCTTCATGGTGCAGATCTATTATCCCAAAATGGGTTTGAACGAACATCACTGGGTAGAAATTCACACGAAGTGAATTCTGCTCGAACTTCTATGAGTGATCTCGGTCGAAATTCATCTGAAGCAAGACACCCTGTGTTCCTTGATGAAATCTCCTCCTCTTTAGATGATAGTTCTGGCAAGGACGACGGACTATTTGATCATTGTGGTATTCTTCCGCACAATTGTTTACCTTGTCTCAATACAACGACTGTACCCTCAATTGAAAAGAGGACATCAATTAGCTCCCCAACGAGTGCAAAGAAGAAAGCAGCCTTAAAACTCTCCTTCAAGTGGAAGGAAGGAGTCCCCAGTTCAAGATGTATGTCTTTGTACAACTGCTCATTTACAAAATGTTTTTTTGAAACAGATAACTGATCATGTATATTGTTTTTTAAATTATTCTCAGTGTCTTCAAAGTCGCTCTTGCAAAGACCGATAGCAGGAACCCAAGTGCCTTTCTGCCGAGTAGACAAGAGAATCATGGACAGTTGGTCGTCGATTGAACCAAATACTTTTAAAGTTCGTGGTCCGAACTTTTTTAGGTAATGCCCTTTGCAAGTTCTCTAAACTCACCCTTGAATCATGAAATCCTTGTATCTAAATCACATGTTTCACATTCTAAAAATCTTACGTCTCTATGGCAGGGATAAGAAGAAAGATTTTGCTCCTAGCTCCTCGGCATATTATCCTTTTGGTGTTGATGTTTTTTTGTCTCCACGTAAAATTGAACATATTGCTCGTTATGTGGAACTTCCTGCAGTAAACTCTATTGCTGGTTTCCCTCCGATTCTTGTTGTGAATGCACAGGTAAAGAACCTTTCTTGCTCTTATTTACGTTAAAGACTAAGGCACTAGATAATACTCCTATTGTAATAACATCTCTATAGTACTTGCTTAATCTTGTAAAATATTCATATTCTGTCGCCTTTCTGTTCTTCTTGTACCTTATCTCCTTTTAACCATCCAAGCCTCCGGTTTTATTTCCAGTGGATCCAATGACACTTCCTTTGATTTGGAATACGCCGAACTAAAGGAAAATGCTAGTCTTTAGACCTTAGTTGAAGGAAAATGCTAGTCTTTAGACCTTAGTTGACACGAGCGTAGGGCTGCACACATATGTCTCTTTCCTTTTGAGGAACTGGCGTTGTTGTTAGACATTATGTTTTCACTACTCACTGCACAATGTTGCTTGTTTCTTGTTTGGTCTCTAAATACATTCAGAAGTTCATACATTGATATGTTATAATAGTGTGTAGTTTTTGATTTAATAGAAAAATACTTGCTTGGTCTCCTTCCTCTTAACGACTCGGGTATCTTTTTTTGATAGACTTGGATTCCTTTTCTATGTGCAGGTGCCATTATATCCGGCCGCTTTATTCCAGAATGAGGCTGATGGAGAAGGAATTAATATAGTCATGTATTATAAAATTAATGAACATTTTTTGCAGGAAATCCCTTCAATTCATCAGGAGAGTATGCGGGTAAGACATGACGTTCCGATGTAAATCTACAATAATTCTACATCTAGGACTGGCAATTGAGTCGGATAGTCAGTTCGAGTTCAGGGATCCAGGTCGGTTGGTTAACTTATGGGTCAGGTTGGGTCGGGTTGTGAGTATTATTATTTTTAGTTTAAAATTAGTAAGTACGGCTCCCTTGGGGCGTTTTAGGTCATTTGTGTCGAGGACTCGAAAGTATACTCGGGATTGTCTTTTCGGGACTGGGCTGGGTGCGTCGATCGGTCAATGTAATGTGTGTAGTAATGGAACTATCTTCTGACTATTATTTTCCTTACCCTGTCTTGTCTACACAGAAGCTGATGCACGATGAGGTGGAAAAGGTGAAAAGTTTCCCAATGGATACGATTGCACCTTTCCGTGAACGGTTGAAAATTCTTGGTCGTCTTGTCAATGTGGACGACCTTCATTTAAGTGCAGCGGAGAAGAAGCTCATCAATGCTTATAACGAGAAGCCTGTTTTATCTCGTCCTCAACACGAATTCTTTTCAGTAAGTTGTATTTACAAATTCAGCCTGTTTATGTACCATCCAAATATAAGCATATGGTAGGTCTTGTACATTAGAGGCAACCATTGGGCCTTAAGGTGCTACCGAAGTGACGATCACAGCTGGCTTATGGATTCTGTCTGTATCATAAATATGACACTCCACTTCACTGCTTTAAATCAGAATCAATTATTGTACCGCGTTTGATGCATTGGTGGTAATAAGAAAGAGTACCTGTCCTGTTTGCCAGGATTAGTAATCTCATTTCTTGATTTTCACTTTGAGTAACCTGGTCTTTTCTACTGTACTATTTGCCGAATAATATAGTCTTCTCTCTGGTCCCGAGTGATCCAACTCATATTCGCTAACCGAACCCTCAGCCCCAGTCACCCTATGTACGGTACAGGTCTTACTGCCATTACTAAAAGAAAAACTCCTGTGATGTTTGTTGAATAAGGTTTTTACATGGATATTTAGAGGTTTCAGTTCTCTTACGCTCGTTTCTGCTGCTAAATTTTTATCTGCAGGGCGAGAATTATTTCGAGATCGACCTTGATATGCACAGATTCGGTTATATTTCAAGGAAAGGATTTGAAGCATTCTTGGACAGATTAAAAATGTGTGTGATTGATTTCGGACTCACTATACAGGCAAGTTCTTCTCTCCAACTTGAAAAACTTAGATGTGGAAGAATTATTAGTAATCATTAATTAACCATTGAAGTATCATTAACTAATAAATCGTCCCTTCTTTATTGCTACAACAGGGAAATAAAGCCGAAGAATTGCCTGAGCAAATATTGTGTTGTTTACGGCTGAACGGACTTGACTACATGAACTACCAGCAATTAGGAATGGAACAACAACCCCTATGACATTAAATTTGCTGGAACAATGTATCAATAATTTATGTGAAATATTAATAAAAAGAAGCTAATTTTTGACAAAAGAACATCTTCTGTTTTTCTGTGTATTTTCTGACAGTCACTTCTGGAGTTCCTATAATGAAGGTTGCTGAATGGTTGCTCTGATGCACATGCAATCATCAATCATGCATTATATGTTGTATCACAGGCTAATTCACATGCCTATCTTCTAATTTTGGAACATATGGATTAATGAATATATTTGTCATAGTGGACTGATCTTTCCTGTCCTGATATTCTGACCACCTGGCTTTGGAAGAAATCTCGATTCCCGTCTTAATCTCGGAATTGATAGTCGCTGTCAAATTTTGGTCATTGGCTCACAAATGTGGCTGATATTGTCTCAAAATATAATCCGATGAGGTTGAGAGACTTCACAGTTTTGGGCCGGATGTATGCTGGAGTCGACATGGATTTTATGGCCTACTAACAATTGGCTACCAGACTCGGGATGGATTATTGAGTCGGACGCCCGTTCCTATGTAAGTTTTCGGAAATGCATTTTTCATATCCATTTCTTTTTCCGACCCGGATGGATTGTTCACTTGTTCTAATGGAATGTCCGGATGTCCCACCCATGAACATCATGTGCTGATCAAGCTGTATTTAATAAAGCTGAAAGGTTTTGAGCCTTATAATTTAATTTCAATTTGTTTAAAGTGGTGATCATTTTTTTTTGTTCTTTTCAATTTTGTACAAATTGCTTTATCATAGTTGGTTTGAGAGTTGGTTGATGAATTGACCTGCATGCAAAAAGGTGGGTCTAATTTTGTCTATGTTGGCCCATACTCCATTATCCATCAATACTGTGTGTTCTTATTAGGATAGGTCTTAGCCTCTTGGTTAAGACGGAAATTATATTGATATTGGAGTACAAAATATGGTAAATTCCGCAAAAATCATCCTCATGTTTTGAGTCAGTCACTCAAGTATTTCTCATACAGGATATGATTATCCTTATGGTCATTAAACGATAAGTGCCGATGACTACATTCAACGTCGACTATAAGCAAGAAGGAAGTCTTCGACGACTGAGATAATGCCGTTGTTTTATTAAGTACTCGTAATTGCTAAAACCAACTATGCTCTATAACATTCTGTAATCAGACCTTACAGGAAGGCAGAGGTTTTCCACATAAACCTTTGTTTCCGGAATAAGAACTTACAGGAAAGCTGCTAAATGGTTCACCATTAGGTATCTTTCCTGCTAGAAGATTGTCTGATAAATCCAATTCTTTCAGGTTACTAAGCTTCAGATAGTCAGTTGGTATTTCACCTGTCAAATTATTATTTTGCATCTTCAATATCTCTAATGAACTTGCACCGACCAACGAGTATGGCAATGTGGACTCGAACCCATTGTAGCTGAAATCCAAGGTCTTCAATGATTTCAGCTTCCCTATCGAATCTGGCAATGTTTTTCCGAGTGAGTTATGGGATACATTTAGATGCTGTATACCGATTTGTGGTCCTATACCGATGTTCTCGTGACCAATGGAGAACTTGTTGTCCGAAAGATCAACATGTGTAAGAGAGCCTCCTTGAAACCCGGTCCCCATCTCGAAAACAACCTGTAATGATCCTGTCATGTTATTTGAATGAAGATCCAAAATGCCCATGTTTTGCATACTTGTGATCGTTTTCGGGATATCTGAACTAAGGGAGTTTCGTGATAAGTTCAGGAGATACAGCATTGTGTGTTTTCCGATCCATGCTGGTATGCTGCCTGTCAAACTGTTGGATGATAAGTCCAGCTCGAGCAGTGTGCTTTGAGTTGAATTTAAGGATATTGGAAACTCGCCTTTGATTCCGCAGTCTGCTAAGTAAATCCGGGAAATAGATGGCATATCTGCAAGCCACTCTGGTATTGTGTCTAGTTCTAGACGATTGAATGACAGATCGATTGTTTCTAGGTTATTAATCGATGAAATTTCTTGAGGAAGAGGGTTTTCGATCATGTTCCTCGAGGCAGTGAAGGCCATCAAACGAGTTAGATTGCTGAATGTTTTCGGAATGCTACCAGATATGTTATTCCCATCAATGTACAGTTCCTGCAATTGTGACAGTTTGCCTAAACTCTCAGGAATCGGACCCTCGAGTTTGTTATACGAAAGGGATACCCTCTGAAGGGAAGACAGGTACCCGAAAGAAGAAGGTATACTTCCTGTAAGCCGGTTATTTTTCAGCCTTAAGAAACCAAGTGATGGCATATCAGTAGGGTTAACAGGAAATGAGATTTCTCCCTCTAAATAATTGCTGTCGAAATATGCAACTGAAATCGCGGTTAAATTACTAACTGAAGCCGGGATTTCCCCTGTCAGTTGATTATTTGAAAGATCAAGATTTGTCAGAGATTTCAACTCCCCAATATTCTTTGGAATAGAACCATTAAGTAAATTCTGATGTAGGTCTAATCCAACTAACCTACTTAAACCCGACACTGATTCCGGGATTGACCCGGTTAAATTATTGCTATAAAGAAGCAATCTTTGAAGGTTTTTCAGTGACCCAATGCTAGATGGTATCGACCCATCAAACTGATTCTCCTGAAGTTGAATTTCTTCAAGATTCGACAAATTTCCTATACTTTCCGGTATTCTGCCAGTCATGTTATTCCCATAAAGATGCAACATTCTGAGTTTTGTAAGGTTACCTATTAATTCAGGAATGTTCCCTGAAAGACTGATCACCCCTCCAAGATTAAGCACTTCTAACGACGAAAGTAGCGTGATCGAAGGCGACAATTCTCCCTTCATCTGTGTCTGCTGGATGGCCTGTTCAGTTGAAATCAAACCAGGAAGATTAATTTCAGTAACTCTTCCTGTTACATTATCACAGGTAATACCATCCCATATACAACAGTTTTTACCAACCCATTTTTCTAACCTTCCTGAAGTATCAAGGTAAATTGCATCTTTGAATTTACTGAGGGCAATTTGGTCATTTGTGTTGCATGATAAAACACTACTTTTTGCAAGTGTTATGCATGAAATTAACAGTAAGAAGAAAAATTGATAAAATTGAGAATACATGTTTATTTTTGGATGAAGAAGTTGAGATGTATGAAGGTTGAATTATGTCATTAAAATTAGTATTTATATTTATATATTTATATTTAAGGTAAAGTATTAAAGGAAAAGATCTTTAAGCTTTTTTAATGATAATAATGTCTTTATTGTCATAATTGTTAACGTTACATGAGACTTTATGGAATCTAATGATCTGTTTAGCTTTATATGGAGTGATTAGGTTATTAGTATTGGAAATTTTCTATGTTATGAACGATTCGTAATCTGGCGCGGAGATTGGAATAGAAATTATAGATTTCCGAGGAGCGATAATCTGCCTAAACATGATTCTTATTAGGGCACATGTTAAGGAAATTACAAAGAAAAATTTAATACGAAGTAATAGATACTGAGTATCTGGTTGAGAAATAGGAAAAGTGGTGCGGAGTATTATACTAAAATTTTCATGAATACGGAGTATTATACTAAAATTTTCCGTGATTTATTCTTAAAATTTTCCATTTAAATGCTTGATCAATTGCCAAGGCAAATATTTCCTGGGAATTATGAAATCTAGACTCTACAAAATTAATGAATTAATTTCACGGGTAAGACCGTCTAAAAGCTTAAAATAAAAAGTAGCTTTTAAAAAATTTATGAATTTGTGTTTACTTTAATGGCTTAAAAAGTCACTAGTTTAGACCCCGTGTAATAAATATACGAAATATAGAGTTTTTTTATTTAGTAAATTCCGTATATTTCCTGGCATTGGTTATTTATCTCTTTTGTTAAATCCAATAAAGTCCAAAACATAATTTTCAAAGAACCTGGCAAATCCAGTGACAGATTTTAAAGGCCATGCTTTTGGATAAAATATTTATGCATGCACATGCTAATTAAGTTTCAGTTCAAGTAACACTTACAGTTAATCAAGCATTTAACAATGATGATTAAGAAATTAATAATGCAATTTGCACAGACACTAAACAGTGACAAACTGACAACAGTTGATTTTGTTTACTGTGATCAATGACGTATTCAGGGGGCAAGCAGGAGCGGTTGGAAATTTCAAAGTATTTAGTTAAAATTTTTTTAACTTTTTTCGCGTTTTCCTTACACTATTGTCAGTTCGCCCCCGCTGACATTTCTCGCGCCGGTTGAGGTCAATTCATGGCTTTGCCACTGTGATAAAGTTGGAGTCAAAATCAAATGGCCAATACTTAGCTTGAAAGTCCTATGTTCGATACTCTACTCTACTCTAGTCGATATAACACTTTGACAGTTCATTTTACACGTACATGTGGCCAGTAATTATAAGTCGAGTTTGAGTAATATTGATCAGAAGTATTACAACTTACTATGATTTATGAGCTTTACAGACTTGAGGAAATTGGAAAAAGGATCAAATTATTTTTGGGCATCTTACAGACTTGAGGAACAAGTTCAGTTGACAGCATTAGATTACTATTTATTACAGTAAAGTATCCTAGATGCAGTCAAATTTAATCTTTTGAGGAATATGTATATTTTACTTTAGATAAGGAATTAGTATATGAACTTGTCAAGGCTGTATTCTGACTACACCAGCTCATCTTCTGGCACCAAAGTTTGAGGAAAAATTCTTGTGTCCTCCGGGAGGACGGTACTCCTTACACTCAAAGGCAATTCACCAAATAGAATATTCTATTGACTTAGGTGTAAGTAGTACTGTCCTCCCGGAGGATACAAGAATTTTTCAAGTTTGAGTATAATCCCTTTGCATGGTTATACTCCCATAGCTGATCAATTTTTTGTGGGTATAGGTAAGTCATAAGTGTAACGGAAGAGTAAGATCTTGTTCATCGAGCTTAGGCCCGACTCCTTTGAAATTATCTATTCTCGTACATTATCTTTCAAATCTACACACATAAAACTAGTTTCGTAATGAAGTCCTCCTATTTCTAACTAGTTTTGTAATGAAGTCTTCTTGGACTTGTGAAGTCGCTTATCTTTCCTTTTTATGGATGTGACGCAAGCCGCCTTCATAAATTTAACATGTTATTAGCGCCTATGACTATGATTTGCAGTGACAAGCACCCCTGCTAGTTCCAACACTGATAATCTGAATATAATATTTACCAACTAGATACGACTTTGCTTATATTTCTTTATCAAGTCTAGTTTGTGCTTTCTAAAGAACTTCACATGTCATCGGAAGCAAGTATTAAAATTACTCCTCGTATATGGTTTACCTTTACCCCCAGGTGCTGAAACGAGTTCTTTCATATATGATCTGTAGACCAAGCCCTTCTCAAGAATTTAATATATTGATCCTTAATTTTACATGAGTAATCATCTATAAATTTATCGAGTCTTTTCATATTTACATATGAGCACTTAAATCTACTGAAAAAAGTTTGTATGATCTTAATCAAATGTTTCGTATTTAAACCCTACAAATAAAACAATATTAAAACAATATTACTGACTTATCCTACCCGACTCAAATCAAACGAAACCACACCAAATGGCAAAAACAATTCATATCATGATTTGAAATCCTTAGTTCACACCATTTTTTTTTTCTCCATTTCGTCTTTGGACCAGTCCAGTTACTCAATTGGGCCGGACCATAATCCTACAATAGCCCAGTTTCCTGTGTGGCTTATACCCAGCTAGTCCAAATTATATCCACATACAAATTTCATTTCATACTTCTCATTTTATTTTTATTTTTATTTTTTTTCCGGAGGCGTATTATAGCAGACTGGTTCCTTAAACTGCGCTCTTTTTCCGGCAGAACACTTACCTGAAATGTCGCCGGCTGTCTCTAACCTAGGTATCGTTCGTTTATTCATTTTCCGTTAATTATTTCAATTGCATTTTTATTTAATTGATTTGATTAATTAATTTGATTAATTTTAGGTTTTTATATAGTTTTGATCAATTAGATTAATTAGATTTGGGTATTGCGGCGTAGTTTGTATGAAATTGTTGATCGTAGCGGTATTCGTAGTCGTAGTAGTAGTAGTTGTTGTTGTATTCAATGGCGGAACTAAGGGGAGCTAGTAGGGGCGCTCGCTTTCGCTAGACATTGAGGAACTTGAAAGTTTTAGGTAATTTTTTTGAACATTGTCCTGATGACCTAATTTACCTACATTGCTTGCCCCTGTTAGAATTTTTTGCCCACTTTCGGACTATTCCTCGCTGTTCCAATCGTTTGTTTACATTTGATCAAAATGATTGGAACGGAAAGAGTACTCCCTTTAGCTTTTTTTTTAGTCTTTGACACTTTGTGAAGGTGTTTAATTAAATGTAAACAAATGATTGGGACGGAGTGAGTATAATTCCTGGTTACACCAGTATGCCACTGGTTGTACTATGAAAACTGTTGGTTGAGAAAGAAGAGAGTGGATGTGAAGGGAGAAAGTAGGATGACCGCTATTGTTGGGGTGTGAGGCCAGGAAAGGGGAAGGAATAGAGTAACCGAATTCGCAGTTCTAAAAGGTGTGAGGTTGATGGAGTTGGAGGGGGCAAGGTTGTGAGGCAAAGGCGGACGGATAATAAAAAGGAGGTACATTGTTGTTACAGGTATTAGTTTTACACCATTACCCTTATTATACATATTAGATTAATAGCGGTTATTGACATTAGAAAATAAGTATTGTTGGAAAGTTCTTTTGTAATATAAATACAAATTTGTTTGTAAGTATAGGGTGCATGATGTGTGCGTCTTCGTTTCTGGCCTTCCGCTGTTACGCCTCAGTGCCAGGGGCCATCTTCACCTTTGTACGCACTGGGTCATCTAATACTAGGGATGCTAGACGTGCTTTGTGCAGTAATGCGATGGTTAAATCTAGCCTAAATGATGATATATGTGCGCTATGAATTTTATTCTTATGTGGACAAATGAGAGCACGAGTGAATCAAGTTTAATTCTGTGCAGATTTCAGACTACATAATCTTGTTTGCAAGATGATTCTTAATCTAGGGAAGACACTGTGATGTTTCGGTATCATTAAGATAGCAATGTGATTTGTTTCAGAAAATTAGATGATTGGTTTCTTTTGTCTATGCTTGCTGTTTTCTTATCAAAATGATTTGCAGGCAATTCGGTGATGGCTACCATTCTATCTCCGTGAGCCTAGATGGCTTGGATTGGTCACTTCATTAATCAGAGTTTCTATGTATCGTCTTTCATGGGTCTCTCTCGTAGAAATGAAGAGATGTGCCCTCTCCTTGTCCAGTTGCTGTTATCAACTTGTATATCGAAGTCCGTACTTGGGTCAGAAAACGTGGAAATTATCCAAGAATAGATATTTGGGAGAAAGTTTCTGCTCTTTTTACTCAACTTGTACCAGACCATTCCCAAGTTACTCACCAAAAAAACCTAATGTAAGGGACTCAGAATTTGTCCAGTACCTTTTTGGCACAATAAAGCAACGTCGAACTGAGCCACTAAGGCATGCTCTAAAGCCCTTTGAGTCAAATTTTAGGTCTGACCACTTCATCTGGGTTTTAATGAAAATCAAGAACGATTACCAACTGGTGTTGGACTTCTATGAGTGGGCTTGTATGTTCAGAGAGCCATCACTAGAAGTTCGGAGCATTATCATTCATGTTTCTATAGCTTCAGAAGATATAAAGACAGCTCACAGTCTCGTATATGATTTTTGGTCTAAACCAAATCTAGATTACAATCATTCTTTTTCTTGTTTTGTTGAAAAATTGATCTACACTTACAAGTACTGGGGTTCAGACCCCCGTGTTTTCTATCTATTTTTTGAGGTTCTTGTTGAGGTTGGTTTGCTTATGGAGGCCAGGGCTTTTTTCGAGAAGATGGTGAATTATGGTATAATGATCTCTATTGACTCCTGCAACTTGCTTCTTTCTAGTATTTCTAGCGATTCAGACAAGAATAGGCAAACAGTTAAGGTTTTCCAGGAATTTCTTGCAGCTGGGGTTAATTGGGGTACTGGATCTTATAACACAGTTATCCACATTTTCTGTCAATTACGAAAATTTAAAGAAGCTCATCATCTACTATTGCAAATGGAGTTAAGAGGCCTTATGCCTGATGTTGTAAGCTATAGCAATGTTATTCACGGGTACTGTGTTGCCGGTGAACTAGAAAAGGCTTTAAGGCTCGTCAATGAAATGCGGTTGAAGGGTTTAGTACCCAATGCGTTTACTTTTAACAGCATCATTCTTCTAATGTGCAAGTTAGGAAAAGTATCTGATGCCCAAAGAGTACTGAGGGACATGATTAGCCTTAAAATACCTCCAGATGCTGTAGTTTACACAACTGTCATTGATGGTTTCTGTAAATCTGGTAGCATTGATGCCGCAATCAAGCTCTTTGAAGAGATGCAAAGAGCTAAAATATTTCCTGATCTTATCACATATACCGCTCTTATATGTGGGCTTTGTCGAAGTGAAAACTTGCTAGAAGCAGATAAGCTCTTTCACAAAATGCTTAGCAGAGGATTAGCACCAGATGTAATTACTTATACAGCCCTTATAGATGGGTATTGCAAGGCTGGTAAGCTGAGAGAAGCCTTTCTTTGGCACAATCAAATGGTTGACCAGGGGTTGACCCCTAATGTTGTTACGTATACCGCGCTTGCTGATGGTCTATGTAAACAAGGGGAGGTCGAGACTGCAAATGAACTTTTGCATGAAATGTCTGCAAAAGGTCTAGAACTAAATTTATGCACATACAATGTTCTTATCAATGGTCTCTGTAAAGCAGGAAATATAGTCCAAGCTGTAAAGCTAATGGAGGACATGGAAGTGGGCAATTTAGGTCCGGATACCATTACATATACTACTTTGATGGATGCTTATTGCAAGTCGGGAGAAATTATCAAGGCCCATGAACTTCTGAAAAGAATGTTGGATCGAGGTCTGTTTCCGAGTGTGGTTACTTTTAATGTGTTGATGAATGGCTTCTGCATGTCGGGAATGCTAGAAGATGGCGAGAGGCTTCTCAGATGGATGTTAGAGAAGGGTATAATGCCAAATTCCGTGACTTATAATTCACTTATGAAGCATTACAGCATAAGAAGTAACATGCGAGTCACAACTAAACTTTACAAAGAGATGTGTGCTCATAATTTGATGCCAGATAGCAACACCTATAATATACTAATTACGGGGCATAGTAAAGCAAGGAATTTAAAAGAAGCATGGTACTTGTATAAAGAAATGGTAGCAAAAGGTTATGATCTTTCCTTGAGCTCTTATTCTGCTTTTATCAAGGGGCTCTTGAAAAGAAAAAAGTCTACGGAAGCACGTGAAGTCTTCAATGAGATGAGGAGTAGGGGGTTAAGCGTAGATCAAGAAATAGCTTGCTATTTCCTCGATAAACGCTTTGATGAAGGGGATTTTGGATCAACCGAGATATGCCCTAATGATGATGTGAAAGCAGAGAGTAATCGTTGATCAACAATCAAATTCTCATGGGAGTAACTTCATATTGCCAAGGTTGTGCAGTCCGTTGCTTCTGTGCTGCTTATGTTGGCGACAAGGTAATACTGCCTATAAGTTAGGAGCGATATTAAATTATTAACATATGATTGGGTATTTTGCTTGTTCTCTTTTTGACTCCTTTGAGCTGTTATTACTTGCTCCATTAAAATGTCTGTTGTTACTAGGAATTTTTCAAAATCATCTTGTATGTGGTATAGCTATTTTCCATAAATTTCTCTAGTGTTAAAAAGTGATCCATCTTACACGGACGTTTTAATCAGTTTGACCCGCTCTTAAAGTTACCTTAATGGTAATCGAGCGTTCGAGCTGATTGGTTGGTTGCTATTGGACATATCAGATTAAGGAGGATCTCTGAATTCAAACCCTAGAAATGCTGCAATGTTAAACTTTATGAGGTATAGCTCTTCGTCCTTTGTGATTCAACTTTGCTCAAATCCCAGACAAAATGAACGATGCAAAAATTTGAAAGTGTCCTTAATTGTTAGTTGCCTGAACAATCTTAAGCGGATATAAACCTCTTGTGTATACCTGTACTGGCATTCTTCAAAAAATATTCTTCTGATGCTTCTGCGAGAGGTCTCATTCTCATATAGTCATATGGCAAGGAAGTTAAGAATAGCTAACACGCTAAACATTTGTTTTGTAGTAGCTGTTCTTTGAAAGGGCTCTGTTATTTTTCAACTGGTTTTGTGTTGGACTATTGTGTGGTAGGAGTATAATATAGTAGTTATTATTATAATCATGAGTTGAAGTGCATAATATGGGATGACGATCTTATTTGAGTGTTTGTGTTCATCAAAACATGTACAGAAGTTAACTTTCAGAGTTTTCTGGATGTGTTTGTAGGCCATTTGGTTTATTGAGTGGCAGCTTGTTGTATTTATATTATGGGCCTTAGCAACTATAGCAAGTACTGAGCATCTTTCTGCAGTTAACAACTTGAAGGTTGAGGGTCAGGTTAGAATTTGGCCCCCCTATTTTTCTCATTCGGTTTCGAACTCCGTAAGTTCCCAATTAACTCTCTTCCTTTATTAATTGCTGAACTGTTTTGGAGTACAGTGGTAGGCAGATGGTAAGAGAAGAAGCTGAAGCTAATGGATAGAGAATTCTGTTGTATGTCGCTTTTCCTCCACTTTTCCTTACATGTGTCTTTCTGCTGTTAAGAGCAACTTTAATGGTAGGCTAAATCTACATTCGGGTTACAAGGTCACGGCGCTAAGCTAATTCATTGTTATGGTAGTGGGTGGAGAAATTACAAATGGGTTCTAATCTCAAAGGTTAATAAAAATTAGGGTTATTTCACGGGAATAATCCAAACTACGCACTATCTTCTTATATTAATCCAAACCAATGTTTAACTGAGAAAAATTCAAACTTT
>JAOWBH010047732.1:0-15325 GCA_028566215.1 Silene coronaria
GTTGCCTAAAATGGCTCAAAATGCATATAAATAAGGCCTAAAAGAGGGGGAAAATGAGGGGAAATGAAGACGTATCAGAGAATTAGTGAAAGATTAAAGGTACTACCTTAACCTTAGTTCCAGAAGAGATGAGCAGCAACACTTTTAAAACTCATAAACGAGAGCTTTACTATTCTTATTATGGTCCTACGAATTTAGACTAAACTGGATGTTATATAAAAAAAATTAGGAGAAAAATTGGATGATTATTCCTATCCTTTGCACGATACGTGATGATTGAGAAACCGTTATCCTTAAAAGCATTTTTACTTTATTGGGTAAAAAATATTGGTGTTATAAGATTTATTTCACAATATTAGTATAAAACGACTTTATATAAGCATCTTAATGTGATTTGTGTCAAACTGTCAATCACATACATAGTAATAATCTACTACTTATTATAGCATGAAATCATAATTACTAATTAGCATATACTTTTTGGGCACTCCCTCAATCTAATTCATTTGTTTATATTTAATCAAAATCTCTCGCAAATAACAATAAAGAAAAGATAAACAAATCATCAGGGCTAAGATAGTAATTAAATTGCCACTTTATCTGGACTCCTATGCACAAGATAAAAAAAAAAAAAAAAAACAAATACTTCTTAGTAGTTAGAATACTAAAATTATACTCCCTTCTTTTTGATCAATTGTTGTCCTTTGGTTTTGGCACAAAGACCAAGGAAAAAGGAGGGGTCAATTACTAAATGACAAGTGGAACAAATTGGATGTGAATGATCAAATTGTTCATCAAGTTCATTCCTAAAATAGAAAAGACAATAATTAACTGAGACAATCCAAAATGGAATAGGATAACAAATGACCGGGACATAAGGAGTAATAAGTTTTTGTGGATAGTACGTTTCAATTTTAAAACATACAATAAACAAAATCTAGCTAGAGAATTAATTATCATATTTGCATGTATCAATGAACCCTCGTGAATGATTTTCTGGTACTAGTATGATAAAATTGACAATCTTATTAATCACTTCTTGGTTGTGCTTAAATATACAAAGCGATGTTAAGACTTAAGAACAATCGATCTTTTGTACATATCCATGCTCATTACACGGGTTAGAGATTAGCGATATAGATTTCTCGAGGCATGTCGTCAAGCGAAAATGTGTATGGTCCCAATATAATTGATATTCACTAGTGTACATTCCTATATTATCGTTAAAGGATAAGAGTACGTTTCACGTTCCGACTCAAAAGAAGCAAAATCATAAGAAGTGAACTACTTCGGGTATGGGTACAATAGGTCAATCTAGTGTCTTGTGACTCTTGCAGGAGACATTAAATAATCCAAGCCCACCATCACATGGGCTTTTAAGCTCATATGACTACTTTGATCTGCCTTATTTTTTTGTCATTCCCTTCATTACTCTGATGAATAGGGCCCACCACAACAATTTTTTTTCCAGTAATTCTTTTATAAGACCGTCTTATAACAGAGGACAGGTCCAAATAAGAGAGATTAAGCCCAATAAGAGGAAGATAAGTCAAAATGAAATTAAAAAAAAAAATACAAAACGTCTGGTGGCTCCACTACCCTTTCAACTTTCAAGCCACTTCCCCACTACACAACTCCTCATCATCGTTGCATGCATCATCCTCTCCATCGGTTCACCACCGCCTCTTCTACGGCCACAAAAAGTCGCGTCCTCATCACCGCCGTTTGACCCTTTCGGTCTTTCCGCTCTATTCGTTCATCAATCAATTAAAACTCTGAAGTTTAAGATCCAGGTAATCAATAATGTTGACGGCTCCTCGTTAATCAAATGTTTCACGTTATATTGGACAGTAAGTCTCCCTTGTGATGGATATATATCTGTCACAAGTTTGTGACGGGTTAAGTATCACCCACATGGATAGATAAGACTACAATTAAAGTGTCTAGGGAATTACAAATGATTTGTCTTATCCACTCACGTGGGTTTTACTTTGACAAGTCATAAATGAGAATTTGTGATACTTGGCTATACAAAAATTCACAATTTATTTTATCTCAGTTATATCTCTCGTGAGTCGATCTGATTTATCCATCTCAAATTTAAAATGAGTTAAATTGTACTCTATCTAGATAGATGAGATAAGGTTTTTGCTAATCCCTAAAATTTGTGTTGTGTTGTTGTTAATCTATTCGCCGGACTCATTGTTTAAGACGCATTTGCCCACCTAAAACAAGAATTTGTTTTTTTTTTTTTGGCATTTGTAAAATTGAACAAAAGTAATAAAACCAAATAATAAATAAATTTATTAAACCCAAATAATTTAATGATACAAACCATATATAAATATGTTTATTACTTTTAATGGTAAGACTAGACATCCATATGTCTAACACAAATTCTAAAATCCCCTATCTACTAAAAAAGTAAAATAATAGGCCTTTTTACCAATTTTTCCTCCAAAAAATATCTTTTTAAATACGGTAGCTAATAAAAATTAAGTACATTAACGAAATAAGGAATCTAACAATTATAATAATTTATTTTATTAAATTATTATTTATTTATTAACATTAATTTTTTTATCAAATTATATTTTTTCACTAAACTCTAAACTATAATCTTTTAATTAAAATATAAAAAAATTAATATAAATCTATGAATTACTATATATTTTATTGATACTATTATTCAAGAAGAAAAATGACTTAACTCATACTACGTATAATAAACAAAATTATAAACTGTTTTAATTACTTTTGAAAAAAAAATTGAGAGAATTCATAAATTGGAATCATTAGCTTTGCGATATAAAAAAATATTCTTTAAAAAATACATTTCAACATAGTAACACTCCAAGTGATTGAGAGGGGAAAGTTGTCCCACGTGGAAAGAATAAGGAGCTTATGTGATGTTTATAAAGGATTTCACCCACCATTTAGTAACAAAGTCTTGTACTTTTGGGCTTAATTGATGACAAATAATTGGCCCAAAGGTGCACATCTCATCCTATTGAGGTTGTGTTACGACCGTGGTGGGTCGGGTTGTTATAACATGCTACTCGATTCTCTTAATTAATTAGTAATTAATTAATGAGTAATCATTATTATATAAGTAATTAGTAAAAATATAAAACTCTATATGCCGTGCATTTATTGCACAAGGTCTAAATTAATATAAAAAATGACCATATCCCTTCAATCCAACCCAAAGATAACATTTATTATTTGACTGTCAAACTTCAAAACTTTGACCGTACATATAGTAAAATAAAAAAATTTATATTGAAACAAACTTATGAAACGAAAAAGTCATGTGTAAATGAAAAAAATACGTTTATTGCGTCGTTTTGAAGACCAGCCCTAAATTAGGTCTATGTTATCTCTGAATTGGATTGGAAATTATTTTAGTTAAGATATCAAAGAGTCTTGCTTCTGACAGTCTCACAGGCCCTTTCCAATCCCCACTTGCCTCTTTGTTTCACAACTCTTTAAAGTGACAGATTTTATCCGTCACAAATCACAACTCACAAGTGAGAATTTGTGTTAAGATATTGACTTGACATGGATGAAAATCCAAAATTTGATCATGAAAAAGACTTGAATAAGAGGACAATAACAGCCTAGCATATTAACTTTTCACCTACGTGATTATGCACGTATTGAATTTCATCTACTAACCTCTCAAGCTACTTTCTCTTATCCTATTTATAGATGTAGTACAATTATACATCCTATAGCAACGTAACGGTTCTAGATAATTTTCTTTTCGGGATCCCAAATAAAGTTAAATTTAACACGTATTATACATAAAAATATAAATTTATTCTATTTTTACCTAAAAACCGTATCCCTGGACCCGTGCCTCCGCCACTACATACATCTATATATATATGTGTGTCCTTAGTTGCTTATTTTCTCAAAATAAAATCTTCTTATTAGTTGTAAAAAAAAGTTAAAAAATACTCACTAAAAAAAATAACAAAAAAATCTCATAACAATACTATTATTATGGGAACCCTATACCAAGGACCTCCACCCCTTGTTCAAGATCTTAAGGTCACTATACTTGATTCAACTCTACTATTTTCTCCTCAAGAAATTGAAAATAAATCCATGTTTTTATCCAACATTGATCAAGTCCTAAATTTCGATGTCCAAACCATACATTTCTTTACAAAAAATCCCGATTTTCCTCCAAAAATCGCGTTCAAGACGATAAAAAATGCATTAGAAAATATTTTAGTCCCATATTATTTTTTGTCAGGAAGAATTAAGCTTAACCATGAGACGGGTCGACTCGAGATTGATTGCAAAAATGCAGGTATTGGATTTGTGGAAGCAAGTAGTGAGCTTAAGTTGGAAGAACTTGGTGATTTGGTTTACCCTAATCCATCTTTTGAGCAACTTGTAACTAAGAAGATGAATGATGCCCTAAAAGTTGATGATCATCCTCTTTGCATTGTTCAGGTATATAATATTACACCCTTGTAATTTACTATTTTCGTTCCGTTCATCTATTTTATCTTTGATTAAAATACTCTTCAGTTCATATAGAATAAAAAAGGATAAGCAAATAAATTGAAGGGAGGGCGGGGAAACTTCATAATTGTTTTCAGCTTACTTAATTAATTTAGGAAAATGACAAATACAACTAATGATTGTATTTAAGAAACCAAAAGGGAAAATAAATTCTTAATATATGCATTAATTGTATTATTTAATGTGTAATTTAGTTCTTAATTCTTAAATTAATACCCAAATTAAAAGGTATTAATGCTTAAATATAACTCAATGAGTTGTATTATCATTTCCTATTAATTTATCATCACTATTGATACTAATGATTTTTTAAATTTTATCTGAGGTAACGTACGGTTTTCTGATTTTGTTAGAAAATGCATTTATTAGGATTTATGAAAATTTATTTCAATGAAATCATTATGTTTGCTTAAATTTGTATAAAAGGGTACGTACATTCCTCTTATATATTTCACATGGTTGCTTTTTTTAGGAAAATGTGGGTAAAAATCTATTATTCAAACGGTGAATAACAAAACGTACGTTACATTATTATCATTTGTTGTTGTCTTAGGGCAGATCCTACCCATATCCTAGTAGAAAAATCTAACGGTATAAAAGACGTTATATAGAACACGTCCTTGCATTGTATCGATATTATTGTTGTTGGCATAGTCTTAATATTGATAGAAATGAATACACAATAAATAAATAACTAATCGACATTTTTATATCTCGAATAAAAGTATATTATGTATGATTTATGATCACGACATTATTATTTTATTTTATTTCAAAGACAATAAAGCGTAATATACAACGACATTTTTATTCGATTTTAGAAAGATGGTGACATGAAATGGACATAATCTTTTCGAATAACACACAACATACTATATTTATTCTAAGCAAGTTTAACATGCAATGCAATTATGCATGCATTAGCGCACGTTATATTATTTTGGTACGTGGGAGGAGTTCGCTTACAAACTTTGGAAAGAAACTATGAAGAAAATAATTTCGGATACTTTTGATAAACTATGTTTATAATACAAAGTACGGAGTAGTTAATATGGTATTTCAATCTTGATATAGTCTTAAAATTCATAATATTTTGTTAATAAGATAAAAGGTTAAAAGTAAAACTTAACTCAGACTGATTTAAATTATGTGAATAACCTTAAATTTACATGCGAGTATGTTTTATATTTACATTTTTCCAGAGATACCACTTACTCATGAATTTAGTAAAAAAAATCCTTTAAAATATTAACAAAAAAAAACATAATAATAGGAGATATGGAGTACTATTTAAAGAATGAGTAATGTTAAATACTGTATTTAAGGAGTTAAAACCTTCTAAATATGGTATTAATATAGCAATTTATGACAAAATTGCAAAAAAATAATGCAATTATTTACAATATTAAGTATTAATTTTCTCTTTTAGCCCCTGAGGCTTTATTTATCATTTCCGTTAAAGAATACATAAACATCCATTTATCTTAAATTAGGAAATATTTACGTCTTTATAAGAAAATGAATGAAATTATATTACTATTATTATAGATAGATGCGACTTTAATGTGTGAGAAGAATAAAACTTGGAGCAAACCATGGCATAATTTATTACTCATTTACCTTTAGTATTTGTGTGGTGTATGATTTATATGGTAAATTTACTTTTATTTGTACGTCATGCATCGTCCAATAATAAATGTATGCACCAACTTCACCAGCAATGAAACAAGACACATAAAGTGTTCTAGCTAACGACATACTCGATCATACTCAATTAATATTATTACCTACTCTTTAAATTATTGGTTCGTTACAAGAATATTCTTAGCTATATTGTGCACGGCAATTCTTGTTTAAGATTGTTCTAATTTAAAACGATTTTCATGCTAATTAAGTAAAAATAAAAGGAGATTACGGATTATTTAAGTTAAATAAGCCAATTTGAAGCAAGACCAGCCAATTACAGGGTACATGGTAGATGAAGTGAAGTTCGTTTTGTGGAATGCATAAAAATTAACTTATTGTTTGGTTTTACCTATGATAAATGTATAATCGTGACACACTAAATTTAATGACATAAGTATGAATTAATAGACTTATAAATTTATGTGGTCTGAATGTTCAATTAATGATTTTATACCTTAATATTATAATAATCGTCGATAGATTGATGTATTAATTGGTGATCATGTTGGTTGATGATGATATGAGCTAGCATGTGATTTGATGTGACATACCGTGACCACTCTATCCTTAATAATAATAATTTTGTGATATAATGATACAATGTTACAAACTTACAATGACTTAATAAGGAGATACATATATAATCATTACAATTTTGTAACGGTCGGGTGTTTATTGTCACAATTAATAGTTAGTTCGATGGTGACAACTAATATTATTGATGAAATGTATGTACGTATAAGTTACTCATAATTACAATTTTAAAATCGCTTTTAACCTTTCTTGGTATGTGAAAAATGAACGGGTGTAATAAACTTAGCTTATAAGAAGTCGACTATGTTATCATGAATTTGTGCAATAATGTGTAAATTTACCCTAAAATGTACTCTAGTAAATTAACATGCCCCACACCTACCAAGACCAACAAGAAGTAGATGCCATTAAAGTTCAAATAATTCATTTATTTGTTTTACATTTTTTTATTTTTAAAAGGCATGCATTAAATTGACCCAACTAATTAAAAGAATTCATGTTTTAGTTTGTTATTATTGGCTCATTTTCTGATCTTCCTGAAAACCACATGGCTGTTATTTCCCATTCTATATTTTCTCTACCTCTAATTTAGAGACAAAGGCACATACTCCTACAGTTTAAGATAGTGAATTTAGAGTACATAAATAAATGAAGTGTTTGTAGGAAACTTAAAAAAAAAAAAAAAAAGAGCCAAGATGTCAACGATTATATATAAAACCGTTATATGACGTACAATGGCACAATAATACGCAACTCTTACAACTCATTTAATACTCCATAGCTATAAACTAAATATATAGAGTATAAGATAACACAAATCATCAAATATAAACATTCTCACGTATATTTGATGATTTGTGTTATCGATATCAAATTACAATATTTTTTAAAATTAAAGATTAATCATCAAAAATTACAATGACGACACCATAATAGTTTATACAACTAATTTAATACTCCATAGAAATAAATTAAATAAGATGTTTTTCGAGTATAACTAATTATAAAACTGTTGTATCTCGTAAAACAAATTGTATAACATGGATGTATTTTATAAAGATAATGATAAAAACAGCCTTAGGGTTGTATTTAAGCATTAAATACCTTTCAAATTTGATATTAATTTTGGAATTAAGAACCAAATTACACATTCATCAATACAATTAATGTATATATTAAGTATTTGTTTTCTTTTTTAGTTTCTTAAATACAACCCATTTTATAATTTGTGTTATCGATATCAAATTACTTTGTTCTTTTTTTATTGAAGATTTATTTACCAATTATTTCAGATGACATCTTTCAAATGTGGAGGATTTGCAATGGGTATTCAAACCAACCATTCAATATTTGATGGAACTAGCTTCAAATATTTCATAGAAAATTTGGCTGCCTTAACTTGTAACAAACCCTTAGCAGTCATTCCATGCAACCAACGTGAGATGCTCACCGCTAGATCGCCGCCTCGTGTCACCTTCCCACATCCAGAGCTCCTAGAGCTCAAGATACCCATAGGCCAAGAAGGTGAAAGTGAACAATACCCTAATGTCTTTGATTCCCCTCATGACTTGGACTTCAAGATTTTTAGCCTCTCTGAAAATGACATTTTAGCCCTTAAGGCCAAGGCCAAAAATGAAAACAAAGACGGTAGGGTGACCGGGTTTAATGTCATTTCCGCCTTAGTGTGGCGGTGCAAGGCCTTATCATTATCTTCTCCTTCTTCTTCTTCTGATGATGATGAAAACAGGACATCAACATTTTTGTTCTCAGTTGATTTAAGGCCGAGGTTAAACCCGCCTTTACCTTCATCATTTACTGGTAACGCGGTGCTAACAGCATATGCAACCACATCATGCAAGGAGCTAGAGGAAGCTTCGCTAGGACGGTTAGTCGAGCTAGTATCTCAGGGAACAGCTAGAATGACCGATGAGTACGCGAGATCAGCAATCGATTGGGGTGAATTGCATAAAGGGTTTCCACATGGAGAGTTCTTATTGTCATCATGGTGGAGATTAGGGTTTAATCTTGTGGATTATCCATGGGGTAAAGCTAAGTATTGTTGTCCTTTGGTGTATCATAGGAAGGACATTATATTGCTCTTTCCTGATATTGATGAGTCTAAAGGTGGTGTTAATGTTTTGGTTACTCTTCCACATAAGGAGATGATCAAGTTCCAAGCTCTTTTCAACAAGTACTTGTCTGCCTAATGAAGTGATGGCCGGGCCGGGCCGGGTTGTATGATATTCTGTCCCATTCGACCAGTTATTTACGATTCATTAAAATATAACCTTACCTAAGAAAAGTAAAAAGAACTGGTTGAATTGGAGGGAGTAGTATTTTAATTCTGATTATGGACTATTTAGTAATGATCATATGGGTATGTGACTATGTGTGTGTATGATGCATATTTTATTTGAAGTATTTCATTAACAAGCTTTATTGTATTAATTAATGAACTTTTTATTATTAATCAGAAGTTTAATTTGCTATATATTTCATGCTGGACCTAATCAATTCAAAGATTCAAATCTGTTGGACATGGGATGTCACAAGCCCATAAAATAATAAAGTTGCCTTTGGTGATGTTTTAAGGCCCATTGATAATTTGGCCAGCTTGAATGAGCTTGATAAACCTCCTAAAGAACCCGACCTTAATCGCACCATCTCATTTTCCTATGACGTTATATGGCATAAGAATCCCGACTCATGAGTCATGATGCTTGAATCGACGATATTTATGGTTTCAGTTCAATTCGGAAGCATAGAAAATGACCATATAGACATATACTTCACTTTAAAGTTCTAAAAAGATCTTAAGCTATAAAAATTCAAGATAAGTTAAAGTAGAGCCACTAGTTTACATAAATATTATCCTACAATTGTTTTGTGTTCTCTCTTGTGTTCCATTATTCGTCCTCTTGACACATCATTTATTATGTAAAGGATGATCTATCGTGAGATAAAGGCAATGAAAAACTGGGATACAAAAGTGGGATAGGCTTAGTTTGCGCCGGACGTGCACAGTGCACGGCTAAATCGCACAACTCTTCAATTCAGCTCAATTCTTTGCTTCTTGGTTGGGCTTTGGCTTGATTATAGACATTGACTTTGATGTTTGGGCTTGGTGTGATCATCTTGTCTACTCGTTATTTGGCATTTGGCTCCGGTTTTGCCTAGAATCGCGTGAAATGCTATATACGGCTAGCAAATGTATGGGCATGGTACAAAACATGCATAAATGCTAAAAACAATGGAAGCAAGTAAAATTTTAGTAGATTGATCTTTCCTCACCGGCCCAAATTTTGGTACACACACCATAATAAATCAGAAATATAACAAGACACAATAATTTACGAGTTTCACCAAATTGGCTACATCCTCATTATAGTCAACATCAAATATGGGGTACACAACCAACACAGACAGTTCGCATTAGGGCTGTCCAAAAGTTAGGGCCAGCCCGGCCCGACCTGCCTCACGGGCACGACCCAGACCCGCCTAAGGCCCGCCCCCAACCTGCCCAAAACTCGTCCCTCCGGGCCACCTTTGGCCTGATCCGGCCCGACCCGGTCCCAACCCGGCCCTATCCGCCCCTTACCCGTGCCATGCCCGAGTCCCCCACCCCGACCCGGCTGACCCGCACGGCTGAACAGCCCTAGTTCACATGTTGTTGGCCTTTGGAGATCAACTATTCAGGGTTTGAGATTTTCCCTGTTTCTTGGTGTCTTTCAAGCGAAAAATGGAGTATTAGTTTTATTTTGGCTCGATAATGGGTGTGAAAACCTCGCTTTAAAATCTTGATTTCCTGATCTATTTAAAACCTCCTCAGAACGAAGCCACATTTGACGAAATTGTCTTCTAGGAAAACAACCTTCTATCATTGGAATATTTTGTTATTTTGATTTGTGAATGATTGGAAAGAACCCTTTTTATAGAGCCTTTTAGATTGCTCTGCAAAAATGGACCAAACAAACATCAACTAGGGCTTGGTAAATTTCATTCCTTCTCTCTTTTCTAATCACCTACAACCAATCAACCCTTAAATGTTGAATCAAAGCGTCTTGCTTGTGATTGTTTTTCAATATAATTTGTTCTTGTAGTCTTTTATAATGCTTTTCCTTTTGGCCCTTTCTCTTTAGAACACAACTTACTTGCAGAAATAGTGTTCCTTGTATCTGTTTGGCGCATACCTTCCCTCTTACCTTGCTCGTACCTTGTAAGAAACTAAGTCTACCTCAAGCTTCCTCTTTGTGCATACAAAACAGAGTAATGTTTTTAAATTTCTACATGGTATTAGAATGTAACTTGAGTTTAGCTTGCAGTTCAGTACTTCAGATATGGCTTCTATAGTTCGAAGCTTGTACACTTGAAAATGAGAAGGAAACATTCTGCAGTAAAAGCCTTGATCTTTTGCCAATTTTTGCCATGCTATAGATATGTGAGCTCTACATTGCTGTTTATGTTTTCGGGATGTCAGTGACTCAGTGCTTGATACTCCGTATTTTATTTTCTGAAATTGATCAAATTCAAGAATTAAACAGAATGCAATCCATGGAATTGGAAACTAGAATGTGTGTTAACATATTTAAATGGGATCTAGTTAAGAAAGACAACAAAGAAATTTTGGAGCATTTGGTTGTTATATAAATGCTGGATTGCTGTCTATTGAGCAGTATACAGGGACTATGTGCTTCAGCTACTAAAACACGGTTGCGTTAATTTATTACAAACAGTGTATATGTATGCAGAGGCTGTCTTTGAGCTTCTAAAATATTGTTGCATTACTCTATTACAAACAATGTGAAGGGATTTTCATTTGTTTTGCTCTGGTTGTTTGCTATCTGCTAAATATTATCAGCTCGCGGGTATTTTTTGACAATGATTGGAAGATAACACTGGCACACAGCTATCTGGAGATGTAGAATGTAGATCGAAATTTGATAGTTCTGCCTCTACCTGTTATATATTTTCCTGATATCACATAAGAAATCTGGCAATTTTTTAACTATCATTCATCTCCTCTCTCTGACAAACCTGAAGTTTGACATTTGCAGGGAACTTACTAAGAAAGCTTGTGAGTTTGAAAAATATTTAGACTTGCAGTTGGTAAACTTTGTGATGAATTCTAAACTGGTGCAAACAGACATGCTTTCAATTATATTTAGACTTGCAGTTGAATTGACACATCTCAAATTCTGAAACTTTGAGACCCTTGTCCTAAAATAATGACAACTTTTTTCTGGCAGAAAAACGAGAGCTGTTGAAGCAATCCGTCAAAATACAGATCAAGAACCTATGATGCTGTTTTCCTAGAGGCCAAAATCTGGACTGTGGCAAGTGCTAGCAGCTCTTTCCTTTATCCCACACAGGTGCCTCAGTACAAATGCAACTAATATTAATTCTCATATTGAAACGCTTGCTTTAAATTCGAGCTTATTAAACTGTTGCATCCTGCCTTTCATCTCTTTGCCAAGAAGCCACCAATCTACATTTACCTTACAAAATAACAGAAATTTGCTCCCTTACAAAATAATTTTGTAAGGGAGTAATTTTTGAAAACTAAATTTTAAAAGGGAATTTAATGTAAATGATGTTTATGATGTTTGAAGTGTCATTGGATGTCTTACATTATATGGATACATTCCATAGGAATGATGTAATTATAATAATATCAAATTTATGTTTGAAGTGTCATTGGATGTCTTACATTAACCTTTGATGTCTTTGATCAAACTTTTAAGACAATAGGCTAATATTATTCTTCTGTTGTTTTGTTTGGGTGATGTATTGTGATGAAATGTAAATGAACGCAAAGTAAGAAAAAGAAGGGGAAATAATTTAGACTCTGTCGTCTTTATAGGATGTTGGATGAGAACAACTAAACAACTACAACATTACACTAGTAGCTCAATGGGTCCACAAATGACAGTGGTAAAAGAGGTCGTATGTCTTTAGTTTTACCTATATGTTAACCGCACAAAAATGTTGTCTTTGGGTGACCCGGGTGAAAATTGTATTAAAAATTACATGAACTTGCTACTGAAATATTTTGCTTTTTCCGGTATTAATCCTTGACCAAAGATTTCCAAGTCTTCGAACCCATTGAGGAGGATAGAATATAAGGAGGTTTTATAACAACTCGATCCGCCACCAACCTCAATAAGAGGGGATTGCACTTTTGGGCCATTATTTTGTCCTCACTTAAGACGAAAAACACAAAGCCTTGTTATTAAGGGGTGGGTGAAATCTCTTATAAGCTTCTCATGATATCGTTTATTTTTTTTTCCATGTAGGTCAACTTTCCTCACATTTCATGAGATGTTACACTTTCCCCTAACTTTCCTCACATTTCATGAGGTGTCACGCTCTCCCCCTACTTAAGGAGCACAACGTCCTCGTTGTGTCTTCGTGTGTCTGGAGGCATAACCGTAACCAAATATGTAGGTGATCACATTGTAGCGTACGTATAAAAACTGCCTTCGATCACCATACGTGCGCAAGGTTGCTCTATACCATTTGTAACGACCCGCCACCGTCGTAAAACAACACCAATAAGAAGAAATGTGTACATTTAGGCCATTATTTTGTCTTCACTTAAGCCAAAAAGTATAAGGTTGTTACAAGTGGTAGGTGGAATCACTTCTCGTGATCTCCTTATTCTTTCCACGTGGGACAGTTGTCCTCACATTTTATGAGGTGTTAGAGGGTCTATCCCAAAACTAATTGGTCAAAGATGGAGCAACTCCTTGGTTTATAAACCAAATGATATCTTTATTAAAATTCGAAAATAATGACGTCTTCCAAACTATTGCAATTCGCATACGAGGATCAACTATCTTATCCAACGAAAATTTAGCAAGTCCGAAAAACGATGACGTTCCTGTTAAAGACAACATTTTTCAACCCTATACGATACGAGGATTGACATCGACTCCAGCAAAAGCTTTGATATGCATAGTGTATGACTACAACCTTGCCTCCAACTTCGATATAACGATGCACCTTCCTTTTAAGGTGGGCATTTGTGACTTCTTGCTCAACTTTAAAGGTAATATAAAAATAAAGAATCTATGGAAGATAGAAATAGAGCATGTTTGGCCTTGTATTAAGAAAAGTGTTTTTACTTTTAAGAAAGTGTTTTTTTATAAGTTACTTCTTGATATAGTTATAGGTGTTTGGTAACATTTTACAAAAACGACTTCTTAAAAAGAGATTTTTACATAAGCGCGTTAAAAATTAAATTTTTTGTTTAAAAATTTATAAAAATGAATCTCGATTTGTAGAGAATAAAAAAATATGAATTGATAAGTATTATTTTATTTTATTGACATTTTTAAAACATGCAAATTTATTATTTATGTAATAAAAATTATAAAAATAAAAGTAAAAGCTAGAAGCACCTTCTACTTCTGGCTTTTAAAATTGACTTTTAAGCTTAAAAAAAGTTATTCTAGCTTCTTAAAAATTAATTATTTAGTCTAATTTGTACTTATTCAATGAAAAAGTACTTGTAAAAGCTTGGTCAAACACATACATAATGTGTGACTAGGAAAGTGATGAATTTCAAGGAGTTTATGATTTTAGGTATCCTAGTTTCCTTATATCATTAGATACTCTACCTATAAATAGAGGTGTTTGTCTATGTAATACAAACGAAAACAAACTACGAATAGTACATATGATAATCCTCTAAGACCGGCAGTCGGGCTTGGTTAGCCATAGTCCGAAGCCAGCCCATGTGAGGGAAACGAGCCGATGCGGGCCAGCCCACGCTACCTCATGTTTGGCCCCGGGGTGGCCATGATGGGGGCGGGCTAGGTTAATTTTTTTCTTTTGTGTGTTTAAGGGGATAAGCGAGGTTGCCTTAATATTGAATGAAGTCGGGCCGACATTAGTGGTGAGGCGGATCGGGCTTGGTACAAAGTGGGTTGGAAAAAAATTAGCCCATGGGTGTGAGTTGGACCAGCGTACTTACTTATGTCCTGCTTTAGATACCCTATTCCTTTAAGGAGAACCCCACCAAAACGAAGAGGTTACTAAAAAATTGGTTTTGCGAATATAAAAGTGTGAAGTCGAAGAGACTTGGAGGGAATTCATTTTTCCACCTTTTCTTTTAAATTAAAAGTCAAAATCCATCACCGAAATCCTCTCCCCCCACCCCATGAAAACGTGTGGTGTTTTGTGGTTGGTGAGGCTCATGACGTGTTTTCCTGGGTGGGAGAGGGGGTTTCGGTGATTGGGTGGAAGTTTCTAAATTGTTTGTGTGGGGTTTTCGGGTTGGTTGTGGTGGGTTTAGACCTTGGTATGTGGTGGCGTAGGGAGGCTCACTGGCTAAGAGGCCTAACCATCACTACTATAAATATGGGCAATAACAACGCCCCATTAACAACGCATATCTGTACATAATACGCATAAACGTTGTTGAACGCATTGGGGGAACTCAGTTAAAAGTAGTTACAACGGTTTAAGTCAAATTACGTTGTCAATACATTTTGGCGCAAAAAATACAACAACGGTTTTATTGGAGTAACCGTTGTCATAAATACAACAACGGTTTATATTTAGC
>JAOWBH010047843.1:0-15325 GCA_028566215.1 Silene coronaria
GCACGGTGACTGACCAGTTCTTTGGTCTTTGGGCCTGTGCCAGACTTGGCTGTAAAAAGGTCATGAATTAAAACCATAATAAGTGGATATAAAAAAAATAAGACTTTCACTGAAAGAAACTACCTATGATACTCTTTTTCAGCGTCTGAGAAGCTTGGAGGAGGGTGTTTGCAGAGCACCAAGTTGATAAAGACCACCAGTGATTATGGGAAGATGTGGCCGTGCCATGGCGATAACGCCAGCGAGTATAAACATTTTCAGGGACAAGTTTGCGAAAAAGCTGTTAAACATCTTTAAAACTCAGTTTTGTTCTTGTATGCCAGAGGTTATTCAGCGACCATATATATGACATTTCAAAGGATTGAACGAGACCAAACTGACGGGTAACAAGATGAAGATTGTAAACTTCTGCGCCATAAATCCATGGTGTTAAAGGCAGAATAAGGCAAATCCTTGGGATAAAGATAGCAGTCCTAAATTTGTTTAGTTGAGTTCTCTACAACAGGGAACTCCATAAAGTTGATCCATGACGAAAAATATTACATGAAAACAGAGGTTTAAGACTCTGATAATCTGTACTCTAGGATGAAGAATTGGGTGCCCGCACATATGAAATTCTTTTGACAAAGAAAAGAATCCACAATGCTGTTTAGAGATTTAGCAAGTTTGAGGTCGGTCGCATTACTGGCAAACTCCGTGTAACTGGCGTACTGGGGATAAGGGAATTTCGTTGTGAAACCCAAAGGATCGACAGTGTGATAAGGGAAGTAAAACAACGCCCAGTAAGATAAGTTTCATAAAGGGCCACTTGCTCCACATGATGAAACAAGACTGGGAATTTCTTCATTTTCAGGATTTTTTGTAGAAACTTCGTGACAATTGCGAAGAGTTTTGTACACTAAGCATAGAATCAAAGAGGCCAGTGGTATAAGAACAACACATACTGAAATCCCAGCGGCTAAAGGGATGAAACTATGAACACATCCTCCGCTCTTAGGCATAAGAAGCCTAGAAAACACGTAAGCAAGGAAAATAACTTCCTCATGCTGATTATAATCTTGACCTTCATGTTTAAGGCGTACCTCAGAGAATCTTTTCTTAGGTTTGACGAAATATCTGTCCCAGAGTTCAAATGCTGCGTCAGATATATTTTTGCCCTCATCAGAAAGGTTTTGCTTGTCCAAAGAGAAGTAATTATTTGTTGGACCAAATGGAGAAAGACCAGTGAGAAAGCATATGTTTGCCAGAGTAATGGTCATAGTGCCATGAGGCAGGAAGAAACAGTTGAGCGCTGGATTCCATAAAGAGACTAGCACTGAACAAATAGTGCTATCAAATGGTAAAATATCATAATTTGCCAAGCGGATGAATGAATCTATCCAGTTGGCAGGCCACTTTCGGTGAAATTGAGATAGATGTTTGTACCAAGCGCTGGTGCTAAGGGATTGAGTTGGTGTACCATTGCTCCACCCTTTAATTGGATTGGTAACGCCAACCCACTTAATAAGAAAATGGTCCTTTTGGAAGCACGAGGACAAATGTTTGAAGTGTCAGGATAATGACCGGACATGTAAGACTCGACGAAATGGACCTGAGAGGTTGTAACAAGGGACCTAGAGTTGCATCAGGGTTTCACCATCTTCGGGGTTTTTGTCAAGAGCAAATCCTAGAGGGTGATAAACGGTGAGATATCCATTCATGACATAAAGGATGTTTGTGGCATCTTCTCCTATTAATTGATGGCTAAAAATTCGTTTTGTTGCGCGTTGAGTAAGAGTGTTAAGGGCTATGGGAAAGTTTGAATTTTTCTTGTTTATTAAGGAAAATTTGGAGAAAAGTTTTTGAACTTTAAATACCTTTTATGATTTTCTGAGAAAGAAGTTTGTAAAAATATCAATTAAAATAATTTCTCTTTTTATAACTTTCTGATAATGAAGATTTTAAAGAGATTTAATTTTCTTGTGAAAGAAGAAACTTAAAATAACTGTCTTAATAAAAATGGGGTTATTTGATAAAGAGAATCCAAGGAAATAAAGGAAACACATGAAGTGTGCCTCTTTGGGTACTGTGAAAATTTTAGCGGTGAGATTTATCGCCACATGTTGTAAGGCATGTGAACATAAAGTCAGTTAATAGTAATTAGGGTTAACGCTTCGTTTCCCTAAGATTTTACCTATTTAAACGAGGTAATTCATATTGTTGAGGTATATCTCAAAAGTAAAAAATACAGACTAAGTTAAAGAGCGAATCCTTTGTAAGCCCTGATTATTAATGGAGAATATGAGAATGATTCTAGTCGAGGAAAATGACTTCTTTTTCTCGACCACATATCGAAACTCAGCGACAATGAAGTTTCGTACCGAGGAAGCAAAGAAAGCGTTATGGGACGATCTGAACGCTTATGCAAAGCATTATTTTGACGTTCTCATGTACAATGAGTTCTTTTCAAAAATGAAAATCGATCACCAAGGTGGAACAGAGCCGCTGGATAAAAATCAGCCTACGTCTGCCATATGTGATACATAACTCATCGTCAAGTAAATCTTCGATAGTACGAATTAACGTGCCAGATATAGTATGATCATGGCATGTAGGACCTGGGCTTTATGGTTGTTGGAATCAGGTCCTGGGAATTTGAAGTATGCATACCGAAGGGTATTATAGTGGGGAGTTAAATGGACTCCTGAAGGTTCAATCCTCTCAGCTTATTTTGGGCGCAGGCCTGTAGCATCAGAAATGCTAGAAAAGGCATGTCAGTTGTTTTTCGTTGTGGAAGGGTTACGTGACCCGGCAAGGGCTTATCTTGATCCTATGGAGTTCGAGTGGAACCCACTAGCTGATGACGAAGGCGATTTCCTAAAGGAGGAGGAAGGGCGTATTATAGAATACGACGGCGATGGAGAAGAGATCATTGGACAAGAGAATGTCTGAAGTGGTTTTCTTTTGTTGTATTGCATCGTGATTACAATCGTCGTATTTAGATCAAAGCATTATAAAATGCTTATCATATTTTGATTTTAATATAGCAAGTATATTTGATGTACTCATCATATTTTGTTAAATGACAATAATAAGTTGTCATTTTATGAATATGTTAATTACTTTTTAATTTTAATAAGTGTTAATGTTTAATTTAGACATAATGTTCTTAATTGCATTATCAATTATCTCTAATCTGCAAAACTTATGAGGTAGGTGCAAAACATGTGAGCGCTAAAAATTAAAACAGCGTTGTATTTTTGAGTTTTTGAAAAAAGAAACTCAAAAGGTAATACTTGGCATAAACCAAATAAAATAATGGAAAACCCCACTTGTCCACTTGCACGACTCTTGGGAAACTGGGAGACAGTTGTGTGACTGATTGGGTTGAAAACGTGTCAGTTATGGCATATAAATCGCCGCCTGAAGGTAATGATTATCCTTATTAAATGCAGGGACACCATGACACTTAATAGAGGTTATTTATTAAGAAAATAAAGAAACCGCTTCTTTTTATTTTGCATTAATAAAACAAAAAGACCTTTTTTCTATTAAGAAAACTTAATCCTTTTCCAAGGAAATGAAAGGAAACGTGGATGAACGTTGTCTACTTAATTGGCGGAGAAAATTCAAAGATAGAAAAGATTTGCAAGAGTTTTTATAAAAGAAAAATTGCAAATTATTCGTTCAGCGTACTGTATAGAACAGAATAAGCCTGGACCCTTTAATAGGAGGCCTTGAAGAACGAGGTCAGAATGAAGAATTTTTTTAATAAATTGTCTACCTTGGATAAAATAGCGATGGTAAGAACCTGTCATTATTGGACTTGGATGTTTTCTTTTCACCATAAAAGCCCAGGAGTATGTTGGGCTTACGACTCAAGTTCGGAATATGAAACTGATAAAGACCGCCCTTGGGCAAAGATAGCCAAGAGAGTTGGGAAATAGGTAATCAGTTTTTGTGGATGTGATAATTTCCAAATTTATGACGCACGAAAACTTTTCCATTTAGAATTTCGGGATAGAAGTCCTTATTTCAATGATGAAAATGTTCCTATCATGATTAATGATAGCTCTGAAGATGAAAACAAGGGTTTGCAAGATGCCTCAGATGATCTAGGATTGGATGAATCCTAGCGCGAAGAAAGAGAAGTTCTTATTTAATGCATAGCATAATAACTATGTTCAGAAGGAATTTTGTCAAATTCTCTTATTAAATGCGAGGATTAGAAAGTTATCACAAGAATTTATGACAATATAGAGCATGCAAGAAGAAATTGAAAGGTTGCTGTATTGGCACAGTTTTTGATGCATCGTGTTCTGAAAGCAGTTAGTTATTTGTGGGTATTAGTATGTATACGCCATTTGTGTAGAATAAATTTACACATTTTACAGAATAATTGAGAAGATATGGTCCATGGAAAGTTGGCTATTAAAGAAGCACGCAAACGAAAGTTATTCGAAGAAGATTTAAAGCTAAAGCCAGATGTAGAAGGATGCTCAAATTCTTTATTTGTTAAGGGATCCGATGAATCTTTCATGATTCTCCAAATTTTCTCGAAGCTAAGATAGAAAGGTCTGGTAAAGTACTCGGGAGTTTGCAAAGCATGACATTTATGGATCAAGAGTTGGGATTTTTGGCAAACAAGCCAAAAACAGTGAAGCGCCTTACCTGGAAGAAAGTTCAGCGTTCAAAGGTTTTAACTTAAATCAACCTCTGGACGCCGGGGGGTATTTGTTTGTACATAATTTAGTTATGGAATTAAATCCTTAATTATAAAGGTAAGTTGGCCTGCATCATTAATTGAAGAACAAGTAATTGGGCCTAGTCAAGAGAAGTCCAAATAGGCGGAAGAGTAAAGCCCAAGAGGAGAATAGGCGCCATGAATAAAAGAGTTCATTTAGGCACTGAAAGGAAGCATCAAGAGTGTAACACCCTAGCCTACCAAAGAGCCTTTAACAAGACCTTCTCTAATAGACAAGGGTATCACCATCTCAGTTTCCCGAGATAGTAAATATCATAAAACAATGATGAAACGTTTAATAAGGATTAAACAATGTTACAACGGAATAAAAGGAAAGATTATAACTCGTCAATCTACAAATGAAAGTACACTATGAATTAGAACTAGAGACACCACCGTTATACTCAATTACAACACGACCTCTCTGCCGCCATCCCGGAAGCCAAGCCAGCAACGAACAACACCTGAAAGTCCCTTGTAACACCCAGCCTACCAAAGAGCCTTTACCAAGACCTTCTCTAATAGACAATGGTATCACCATCTCGGTTTCCCGAGATAGTAAATATCATAAGACAATGACGAAACGTTTAATAAGGATTATACGATGTTACAGCGGAATAAAAGGAAAGATTACAACTCGTCAATCTACAAATGAAAGTAAACTATAAAGTAATACTAGAAACTCCACCTTATACTCGATTCCAACACGACCTCTCTGCCCCATCCAAGAATCCAAGCCAGCTACGAACAACACCTGAAAGTTCTACTGCTCACTATTTGTCGGCAATATCAAATAGATCACAGCAGAACACAACAACAAAAGGGAAAACACAACAACGACACCAACAAGTCAGTATACTGATAACCAATAAACATTATAAAGAAAAAGTACAAACAAACATCATCAGTTCCATCACCTCCAACATCAATCCTGTGGATTACCCATAATAAAGGGTAACCCGTCCGCCAGTGAGAGACCACAGCCTAGCCACCAAAATCACCGCTAATCGCAACAAGCAAACCCAGATCATTAATGTGCACATCTTCCTTGCGACGGGAGGCACAAGGAGCGATTCATGGAGGTGAAGTTCATCTCCTGATAATGGCTTCACAACTACCACCTCACAACAACCTCACCATCATCATCGTCAATACATCATAGTAACATAATAAGCATAACAACTATTACATAATAACAACCAAAGGCAATTGAGTAGGCAAACCCAACTTTTCGCGAGTCCTCTAGCCATAGCAACGGTCACGACACGCTAGCAATTAACAACACCATCGCCTACAAATAAAATCAATATGCGTCCTATTACTATACTTAAAAGGAAAAGGTAAGATACCGGATTACAGATTGATCGTAGACTTACCACCAAGAACATCTAAACACCGGCGGTGAGAGAGATCCAATCCCATGGTTCCGTTCCCAAGTCACGCAATTTCCCGGAGTAATGTCCAGTGTAAGATTTAGGGAGGTGGTGGGAGATTAGAGGGAAAGAGGACTTCTAGGTTTAGGGAGAGGAAGAACAAAAATAAAAATAAAAAAGTTTCGAGTCGCAACCTCCGCGTAAGATATAACCACATTAACGTTTGAGCACTCGATCGAGTATTGAACACACTCGACCGAGTCCGCTGCACTCGGGCGAGTACCGAAGGCACTCGACCGAGTGACACATCACTAGATCGAGTAAACAATCTGGAATGCCAACAGTTCTCTCCGTCGTCCCCCACCAAGGTCCTAACACCTGCTAAGGTCCTAACATGGTCAAGGGCCTGTCAACAGGTCCCCAAAACGGCGGGTATTATAATCTTCTCTCCTTAAAAGAAACTTCGTTCTCTAGGTCCGCCTTACAGTCTGCGAATACATGAAAGAAGCACATCAAGTAAGCACGTAAAAGGTTACATCTAAGAGATGTATAACCGAGTTTGCGACAGTTCCATCGTACCCAACTCTATTATACTATCAATCCAATAATACTCGCCAACATCATACTAAAACACATTCAATGCACCTACCGCCAACAATCCACCACGACATGACAAATCAAATACGTCCGCCACAATCCACCCAATGAAGTTTAGAACATAATAGAACCATCATATCACCAACTAAACAATTAATAATGTCATTAACATGATAAAGAGATTCAGAGATATTTAACCCAGGAAGGTTAATAAAATGAACATTAATAAAATAAACATGATGTAGCATAATGTATTAATAAGATAAACATAATGCATGCGGTTGTTGATAGAATAATTGAGATTATTAGGTTTCTCTAATGAATATATGCCGCGATATTATCTATCCCCCTTAAAAGGAACTTCGTCCCCGAAGTTCACCTCTAAAATTGATTGACAACCTCACGAAGAAAGTAATGAAAATATAAAATAACATGTGAAACATATTCCAACCTTTCCTCCCACTGTGCAAGTAATCCCAACTATTTAAACACCAGAATGTCACTAATGAAGGTGATGAAGACTAGTAGTACCCCAAACAAATAACGTCACAACTAATTAAACAATAAAACATCTTAATCAATAGTTAGAGGTCAAAGTATAGGTTGTCTCTATAATACGGTCCTAATTATCACGTAGATACATTGAAAACGGGTAAAATGTAAGCAGGTACCAATGGAAACAAGTAAAATGGCATTTCAAAAGTGAGTATAATCGTAAGAGTGATGTCACATATATACTCCTGTTACCACCGCCACCATATTCACATCGGCACGTACACCACACCCAATACCACTCTCAACCTATCATTCAATATAATGATTACGCATACACCATCGCATTCCGACCAACGCTCAAGTTTAAAATACCGACGCGAAATACAACAACATCAAAAATCTCACATAGAGCTGTACAAGAAACTCGGACATAACCATAGAGAGCCATAATTCTATCCATGTAATCACACCCAAGCTATAGCTGTTGGCAGTCGGCAGTTAGCTGAGATACTCGGTCGAATAAGCTGTACTTGGCCGAGTTCAAAGGACAGTCAGTCGAGTGCAGCGTACTTGGTCGAGTACAAACGAGTAAAATGACACGAACTCAAAAAATGTAAAGCAGGGACCTAACATTCGCCTGCAAATACTCAAGTTATGACTTCAAATCCATGTCTAACATCGAGATGGTCCAAGAGGCAAAAGAACAACAAAACAATCATGGCCTTAGGGCCGATTAAAACACCAAATAGTACGAGTTTAACGCAACTAATAAAACTAAATCGAGTCTGAAAAAGCGATAACATCAACATCATAACACATCATCTCACAACTCCCCACCGTTGTCCTCGTCTATGGCCTCCTCTGTTGCGATGCCTGATATCCCTGCCCCATCACCCTGACCTGTGGAGTAAGTGTCTCCGCCATAGCCACCATGTATCCAACCGCCCTGAGCATCTAGCTGACTACCCGAATTGGCACCCCAGGGTGCGGTAAGGAAATAATAGCTAAGCTTGATAGACTCCCACGTAGCCCTATCAGTCCCATAGGTCGTAAAGACTCCATCATCGTTTCCCAGCATGGTCCCCCAAATGGGTTGAGCGCAAGTAGTGCCCACATTCTGCTGTAGCGCCATCTCCTGGATGTTTCTCATCACCAATGTGTTACTCAACCTCTTCTAATGCTCATTGATCTACATCCAAAGATTATGGACCGTCGGATACGGCGAGTACTGGTGGTACTGAGGCTGAGACTGGTGCGGGTACTGGGAAAAGTCTTGGGGCACAAAGAGTGGCTCGGTTACAAACGCATTAGGCTCCCTCACTCCTCGAGTCTCACGTGGAGTCTGGGCAAGTCTACTGCGGCAAGTAGCGGGTAAGATAGGCTCTGGTAACTCCTGGAGGACACGGTCTAAGATAAGGTAGCTCTGAGGCGGGAGGTCGGGTACCTCGTTATCAGGGTCGGTAGGTGCTAAATGTTCAATCACTGGCAGGTTATCCGGGTTAGACATGGCCATCCACCTCGTATCCCTAACTCTCCAAGCTAAGGTCCCGTCCTCTAATATCCTCAACCACTTGGCATGAAGCACGTAATCCTTGTTGATGGTAGGGACTCCACCAAACAAAGCCTCTAGGTCGGCTCGGGGTTCAAACTTAACCAAGCGCTGGGACAAACGAGTCACGATGGCCTTACAGGTAAGGTAACGGTGTTATTGTTGAGCCATTTGTACCAAACTAGCACACACGATTGCCGGGGCACTATATTAGAAACGGTCTGACCTAAAAGGATTAAGATAAGATACTAACAACATCACTTCATGAGAATTTAACTTTCTTATGTCCTTCTTCCCATAGAGTAGGCACGTCATCATCCTCAGAAAAAGTGGAATAACCACATGTTGGACCACATTAATGAGCATGGCACACACATTTGCCACGGCCCGAGCGGTAAACGACAAAGGTAGGTAACAAAGTGCCCTACTATCCCCCGCTACAGTATGCAAGTACCTCTCCTCCGACTTCTCCAACCTCAAATGCTCGGTTAACTCATCTAGGGTCAACTCAAAAACCCGATTCAAGAGTCGAAAGCTCACCTTCTTCTCCTCCACATCATACTCATTAAGAACTAAAAAAATCTAAGGTAAGGAAAGCATAAGACTTCTTACGAAGTTGGTAAAGACCCATCAAGCCTTAAATCTCAAACATGTGACGGATATCCCTTTAAATACCCAATTCCCCTAAAATTGTTGTGTCAATGCAACGGGTAGGTCTCAAGGGAGTTTCTAGCAAAGATAAGAAGGTCTTACGTTGCTTCTAGCTCGCGAATTCGACCATTGGGTATGCATCTACCGATGGAACAGTCTGTTCTTGGCTAGATTGACCCCGTTCCATTGAGGTATTGGGGTGGCTATGTTTGTTGCATTCCCTTTCTGGCCTTGACATATTGCAAAAATACGGATTCCAACAAAATTTTACGGGTTTTGGGAATCAAAAACGAAATCAAAATTTTATAGCTTGAAAAACGGTGTTTAAGATGGGTTTTCCGGGCACAATATTCAATAATAGGCACTAGATAGGGTTATATAGACATCCATTACTCTGTTTTGATCTTAGAAGATGGATTTGAACAACAAAAATTGAATTTTGGGGGTAAACCCTATAAATTTCGAGACAAGCTATAGTAGATTTAGGCATCAAATCGAGGTCTAGAGTAAGGCTTAAATAAACTAACAACATTTAAGACATGTTTTGGATGTATTAAATTCAAAATTAATACTACTTAATCTTTAAACAAAAACAACAGAGTTGAGAAGACATATTACCTTGACAATAAAGATGAAGATGGATTGCAAACAATAAAGAGAGGAATCATTCGATTTAGAAGCACAAAATCTTTCTAGGTTTTGTAGAAAGGAGTTTTGAATGAGTGCGAATGAAAATTTGATGGAAGAATGAATGTTTTAATAACTTATGTAGCCGTCGAAAAACATGATATTTAGGGCACTCGGTTGAGTGCAAAGATGCACTCGGCCGAGTGTCGTCCACTCGGTCGAGTGCTTAGGTGTACTCGGTCGAGTACGCAGATGGCAGAATGTAACCTTGCTACTGCCTCTTTAGTACTCGATCGAATGTACTCTGCACTCGGTCGAGTGTGACGCATTCGGTCGAGTACCGTAAGTGCTCGACCGAGTACCCTCAAAAAATAACTTACTTTAAGCTTTATGTGAAATTTTATCGTTCCTGCACCATAGAAAACGCTGATCAGAGTCCGGAACATACCTGGAAATCGCACAAATTAGCTCCTACGCATCTACTTGCATACGCGATCTTAACCACTGAAACTAATTACTATTACTACTAACTAGTCACCTCTCTGACCAAAAATATAAATAGTATCGAATACAAGACAATGCAATTCGGAAACTCAAGCATGTAGACAAAATATTAACCGCGCATACATCATATGCACGTTAACGATACATCGCAACAACACTCACTACTCACGACACATACACATCAGGCCTCCATATTATCGAGTTCACCACATAATCATTCTCATAACAAAGAGGACTTACCTCATCTGTCCACGCAGGTCAGTCACTCATATAACACCAATAACCAAGGACTACATAACATACATCACAAACTTCTACTTCCCCACACATTTATCTTACGACATAGTGACTGGCTTATGCATATATGGGCTGGGATTCTGGAATGAGGGCGCCTTCTCACCTAAAATCAAACATAAGTAGGGGCTCTTAATACACATACACCAGGTTCATTTTATTTTACACTCTTCTTTCTTTTAGGTTCATTGGTTCAGGTTCCAAAATCGTCACTCTGATACCACTTGTAACACCCCAACCTACCAAAGAGCCTTTAGCAAGACCTTCTCTAATAGACAATGGTATCACCATCTCTGTTTTCCCAGGTAGTAAATATCATAAGATAATGACAAAACGTTTAATAAAGATTATACAATGTTACGGTGGAAATTACAACTCGTCAATCTACAAATGAAAGTACACTATGAAGTAGTACTAGAGACTCCACCAGTCCACCGTCATACTCGATTACAACACGACCTCTCTGCACCATCCCGGAAGCCAAGCCATCTATGAACAACACCTGAAAGTCTTACTGCTCACCATTTATCGGCAATATCAAATGGATCACAGCATGACTCAACAACAAAAGGGAAAACACAACACCAACACCAGCAAGTCAGTATACCGATAACCAATAAACATTATAAGGAAAAAGTACAAACAAACATCATCGGTTCCATCACCTCCAACATCAATCCTGTGGATTACCCATCGCAACGGGTAATCCGTCCGTGAGAGACCATAACTTAGACACCAAAATCCTCGCTCATCGCAGCGAGCGAATCCAGATCATTATTGTGCACATCCTTCTTGTGACAGAAGCCACAAGGAGCGATTCATGGGGGTGAAGTCCATCTCCTGATAATGGCTTCACAAATACCACCTCACAACAACCTCACCATCATCTTCTCAATACATCGTAATAACAAAATAAGCATAACAACCATAACACAATAACAACCAAAGGCAATTGAGTAGGGAAATCCAACCTTTCACGAGTCATCTAGCCATAGCAACGGTCACGAAACGCTAGCAATTAACTACACCATCGCCTACAATTAAAATCAATACGCGCCCTACTACTATACTTATAAGGAAAAGGTAAGACACGAGATTATAGATTGATCGTAGACTTACCACCAAGAACATATAAACACCGACAGTGGGAGAGATCCGATCCCATGGTTCCGTTCCCAAGTCACGCCCTTTCCCGGAGTAAGATCTAGTGTGAAATTTAGGGAGGTTGTGGGAGATTAGAGGGAGAAGGGGGCTTCTAGGTTTAGGGAGACGAAGAACAAAAATGAAACTAAAAATGTTTCGAGTCGCAACCTCCGTGTAAGATATAACCACACTTACGTTTGAGCACTCAGTCGAGTACTGAACACACTCTACCGAGTCCGCTGCACTCGGTCGAGTACCGAAAGAATGCCAATAGTTCTCTCCCTCGTCCCCTACCGAGGTCCTAACAACCTACCAAGGTCCTAACACGGTCAGAGCCAGTCAACGGGTCCCCAAAGGACGGGTATTACAAAGAGACTTGCCGATTTTTCAACCGCCACCCCACTAAGGAGTAATTACATATTCAGAAGAGGATTGCCTATATAAGGATGCATTTATCCAAACACAAAACACAACAAACACTCAACAAACAACAAAATACAATTTAGTTTATCCTTTGATCGTAGTCTCTTAGTTTATGTGTAGATTAGAAGTAGAAATTAGCAAGGTGAGCCCATCCGATCATGAAGGTAATCTGCCGCTCTTAGATTGTAAATTAGTTTTAGGAAAATCGCAAGTACTCTTGCATGGACTCTAGTTGATGTTGTGTTATCGGCATTTTCATGATATATAAGTATCTTTGGAAATTCATGTGTATAGTTCAACAATCAAATCATTCACTCTTTTGAGCGCTAAATTATTATAAGTAATTTAGCGCGTGTTATTAGATCACGCATCTACAATCGTGGCTCGAATCCTTACATTGAAGGGTAGATCACAAAGTGTAAGAGAGTAGTTACGACCAATAAGGTACTATGTTTATTTCCACACAAACTGGTACGTCATTTTGGTCATGAGTTTTCTTCGTGCTTCCTTTACTGCGATGTCGGTTTTGGTCGTATTAAAGTGAGACATGTTCTGGTGGTTTCCATTTCGTGTCATATGATTTATTTATATTTCGATGTTGTATGTTTGATAAGTTGATCTATTTTCGTATAATACTTATGTTATTACATCTTAATAAGGCTGGGAGGACATCTGATTTACTCTGCACTGACTGTGACATTCATTTTTATGAATGACAGGTGAAAAGTCGGTGTTATATGGTGGGGGTTACAAGACGAGTGGCTAGTGAACGTTGTTGAGGCCACGATAAACTCTTTTAATTATCGTTCGTGATTGCATTTTTGGACATTTGGAGGGATCCAAGATCCCTTATATATTTCTATTTCTTAATATATATTTATTTGGTCAAAGTAGTAATTAGTTAAATAGTTTTCAAATGTTTTTAGTGAACACCGCGTTCATGCCTTGAAGTTTCAAAAATTTACATATTTTTCGCTGTTCATTATGTGTATTCTTTTGTATAATCGTGGGGGTTCACATTGTACATGAATTATACGGAGTAATCCACAAAGCCTTCAATTAAATAAAAACTTTCACAGGATTATTTGAAACGATTAAATTAATTTCCTCCATAAAGAAGATTAATGATCAAGCGGGCGAAACATCCCCTTCACATTTATGTGTACGAGAACTAGCTTAAGTCATCTAAAATATTTTCCCGCTCAATTTTTCAAGCAAGAGAATGAGCCTTCATTAATTGATCATTATATGAAAATATTATATAGAAATTGGTCCACACTTCATAATCTTTCAATACAAAAATTGTGAGTCAAATTAGTTCTTATACATAAAAGTTGTATATTATGCAATTTTTTTAACGCATTGTAGGTTAAGATTGTCTCATCTGACAGACAAACCTTTTTTATTAAAAAAAAGTATCCATTTAAGGCTAATAAACGAGTTACTATTTAAAATATTGGGACATTCTTACAGTATAATACCATGTCACGCAATAAGTACTATTTGCTTTTTATTGCCCGAGTTTTACTAATATCGCCAAATTATGACATACATTTTTCAATTCTAACCCTCATTATTTATAATTCATCTATTATCAAAATATCTTACAATTAGACCAGACAAACGGGTAAACCGGGTTGAGTTCGGGTCAGAAAAATTTGGGTCGACTAGTTCGGGTATGTCATATTATTGGGTTAGTTCTGGTCAGATCGGGGTTCAGTTGTTTATCGGGTTTCTTGATCAAGCCAAGCGAGTCGGGTTATTTCGGATTCAGGTCAATGATTAAGAAAGAAAAAAAATACTTAGTATTATTAAATACTTTTAGTTTAATTATGTTAATTAATTCTTTATTACATAGAATTATATTAAGTGTACTTAAATTAGTCATTTCAGGTCTTATTTTGTTCAATTAGACTTATGTTATGTCCAGTCATTATTAGGTCGGGTGTTATCGGATCGGGTCATTTCGGATTGGGTCAGTTCCGGATCAACAAATCTCAGGTCATGTTTGGGTCGCGTCAGTTCGATCCAGATTTTGGGTCACATCCCCCGAGGTTGTATTTCGAGTCAATTTCGAGTCTCGGGACAACCTTTTTAAGTCAGGTTAATCAGGTCGGGTTGATTTTGCCTTGTCTACTTACAATAATTTGTATTTTTCAAAATCATGTTTATTTTGGTAATAAAAACATTTCAAATCTCGCGCAATGATGATTGACAAAAGAAATATGAGGTATATCAATGGGATTTGAAAAATTGAATTCGACTATGTATTTGAAATCAATAATGATTACAAACTATGTACACGGAAAATAAATACTCCCTTCGTCCTGGTCAATAGTTTACACTTTGTACTATTGAGTGTTTTAGTCAATAGTTGTCACTTTTCATTTATTGGTATGTTTTCCTAGGCAAAAAAAAGAACCCGATAAAAACGATCGGAAATATATATCTGAATTGATAACTGATCAAACACTCGATCAATATCAGGAACTTGATTAGTAACTGAAACCCGCCTCGATGTGAATCGAACCGATTTAATAGACTATATTCAAAATACATACAAATTTTTAGAAAAAATTACGAAGTTTAACAATTTAAATATTTTTTTATAAACTCAATGAAACAAATTTTAAAATTGCAATCAATACTATTATATAAATTGAGAAACAAAGGGACTTCAATATAATTAAAGAAATCTATACAAATTAATTATACTATATAGTTGTAAATCAATAGCACCGTGTCATGGACCCGATCATGGGACTTTAATGTTAATATTATATAGTTTTAGTTAAAGTGTAAATTTAGAAAACAGCAAAATATGGTGATTTTCCTTAAAATAAACATGCACACTTACGGTATTAATTAGTATCATCATATAATTTTAAATTAATGTTAATTATTTAACATACACGAATATAATATAAAATAGGTTATAACAGGGTT
>JAOWBH010047954.1:0-15322 GCA_028566215.1 Silene coronaria
CTATCTCACTCGGATTTTGAGAAGTATTTTGCTGAGGCGGAGGGAACGATGAAGGCTTTTGAAAGCCTTGCTGATTTCGATGTAGCGGAACATTTGTAGATTGTTGTTGCGATAGCGGCCTAGGATTCAAAATATTTTGGCTCGTCCACCTAAGATTAGGAGAACTCCACTCTTGTCACCATAATAGGAGTTGCTTTGCTTATAATGCTGAAAAGCAAGTACTTTATCCTTCTCGCTCATACAATCTCCCAAATAATGCCCCTCTATACCACATCTATCACAAATAAGAGTCTCTTGCTAATGCATGGCTTGGTTCAGTTTGCTGACTATCCAAGGATTGGGTAGTCTTCAACTCGGCAATGGAAGCAGTCAATGCCTCCAACTGTGTCGCGACAGCACTAGATTCACCATCTCCTCAATAGTGGTCCATCTCTTATCATCATCGATATTGTTCTGAAATCGGCCATTAGCAGCGGCATCTAGAATGGCTCTATGATCATCATATAACCCATTATAGAACTGATTATAGAGAAACCATTGTTAAAACCCGTGATGAGGAATAGAACGAACTAGTTTTTTAAAAGAACCAAGGCGTCATGTAAATCTTCTGTGTTTGTTTGTTTAAAGCTAGTGATCTGACTTCTTAAAGCATTTGTTCGAGCCGACGGATAGTACCTTTTATAGAAAGCTAACGCCATAGAATTTCAATCAGTGACTCCAGCAGCTTCTTTGTCTAGATCACGGTACCATTCACGAACAACATCCCGTAGAGAAAAAGGAAACAAAACCTCTTTTACCTTCTCTTGTGTAACACTAGGTGCAAGAGGAATTGAGCAGCAATAATCTGTAAAGATTTCCATGTGCTTTCCGGGATCTTCAGTAGAAGCACCTCCAAATGTATTCCACTCCACCAATTTAATGTAGGAGGGGGAGATATCAAAACTACCGGTGATAGCAGAAGGGAACTTGAACCCCTTAGGAATGGAGTCGACTGTCGTCTCAGAATGAGTAGATAACTTTAGTGATCGGTGAAATAACAACAACCGTGTCAGAAACTTTTGCAAGATAGTCTTCGTAAGCTGAATCAAGCATACTCAAGTCTTCTGCTTGATGAATTTCCTTCCAGAAATTCCGTCTAGCTCTAAGGGCCTTTTCTGGTTCGGGATCAAATGGTAATAATTCGGACCTGTTAGACCTGGGCATAAACAAACTAAGAAAGAAAGTTGTAAGAACGGTCTCAAGGAACAAAGGTTCCCTGAACGAAAGACAAACTAAGAAAAACAAATAGAAAATCACCGTCTGCCAAAATTTGATAGGCTAATCGCACACCTATCAAAAATAAACCAACTGGCCTAAACTAATGCAGTAAAGGAAGTCGGAATCGTATCCACAGGGAGACTTATAAAATGTTCTAAATGTAATATAAGTCGGTCTAAGTCACCAAATCGGGGTTTGTTTGATTGTTTAATAACTAGAACTAAAGTAGTGAAGGAAGAGAAATTAAGTAAATAGGAAATGAGTCTATATAAGGAGAGAAACTAGGATTGTCGGTTCACCATGGCCAAATAACGGTACGAAATAAGGGTCAAAGACTGGTCTGTTTACGGTCAAAAGGGCAGTTGGAAGGTCCTCTCGATCCGCTATCCTCCCTAGAATGCCTCTAATAAGCTTTCACTCTAATTAGGGTATTCTATTGTTCAAAGCAGGTCTAACTCTCTCCAATCTCTCGATCTAGGTCGGAGTTTAACAGATTAAATAACTAATCGCATGCATTCAACTAATTAATATGATTAAATGGTATGATTAACCATTCGAACACGATGAACATTCCAGATCTAAAACCTAATTAGAACCGTCTCAAAACCATGGCTCCCTTAATCCCAGCACAAAGGAATTAGCTACGCATAACAGGATTAACTAAATTAATATTAATAAAGGCAATTGAATTAGGCATAATGAAATAAGAGAAATAACAACTAAACATAAACAGTAAACAAAGAAAGGAGAACTGAAGGAAAAGAACAAGAAAGAAAATTAAAGGAAGAATGAAGGTTAATTGATTACCGAAATAGAGAAAAGATTACAAAGTATCTGATCCGAAAAGTAGAAGCAAAACCAACGTGAAAGAGAGCTAAAGTTTTCTAGTATTAAGAATGAATGAAACCTAAAAATGTTTCTGTTTTATTAAATGCATGTCTAACAAACGAATCTAATTGGGCTTAATTACGAAAATAAAAGTCTTCGTTGAATAAAGGAACAGTCGATCGACCACAAGGCCAGTCGATCGACTACTCAAATGAACAGTTGTCGATCGACAAGTAGAGCTGTCGATCGACTTTTCTAATGAACAGCAGCAGTCAATCGACCATAAGAGCTGTCGATCGACTTTTCTTCTGTGACAGTAGCTACAACTCGTGCAAACTTCACTTCAATCCATCCTCACGCGTACTGAGGCATCGTTTTCCGAGCTTCACTTCAACAGTCAACAAAAATGCTCTCTAGGGACGGGTTTTGGCTCACCTCGGCTCAAATGGATCAAGATACATTCCAAAGTAGCCAATTCTCAGGAAAGTAGTAGCTCACGCTACCCAAAATGGCATAGAAATGCATGCTAAAGGCCAGAATAATCACGTAAATACAGCGCGCATCAGTAGTGAAAGAGAAACCATCTTGAACAACATCCTAACCAAAGTCATGTCACAAGGTCGAAGAGAGATGAACGCAACACAAAGCGGATGCAATGCTACAATCACCATTAATAGTTCGATAATAATCTTACTAACTACCACCCTAATGTGTAAGGGACATGACACCATTAACCAATAAGAGGTTATTATTATAAAAAAACAGGAAAAGGCAAAAGCACAAAGCAGACGTCATTATGATAATTAGGGAAACCACTACAACTAACCCCACCAACCAGCCCAAATAAGCTCAACCCAATCCGAACAAGGACCTAAGTTACACATCAAACACCAAGATTCCAGAGCCAATGATGTCTTCCACACCTGATACCGCCCCTACTCCTAGGCCCACCAAACACCAACAACTACCTACCAAGGCAAACACACAAAACCAGCAACCCCGAACACCGCAACGCTAGACAGACTCATACACAAAGGACGACCCATAAAGGAACCACCAAGACCTACCCACACAATCAAACACGGGAGAGCTCGGACAAAGAGGCGGAGAGAATGAGAGGATCACCTCACTGGGTGTCAAACCCGAGGACTCCAACACCACAAAAAGGGAAAGAGACGTACTAAAGAGGCGGGGGGAATGGGGGAATCATCTCCAGCACCACTACCCAACAAACGACGAGGACACCAACACCTTAGAAAGGGTGAGACAAAGCAAAAAGGCGGGGGGAATGGAGGAATCACCTTTCCGACACTGAGACAATAGAAGTCGGACCATCCATCGAGATTGAGGCCCTAGCACAATCAAATCGCCAACAAAACAGAAAAGAAAAAAGGAGGAAGGCAATGGTGTGGCGATAGCAGACTAGCAGTGTAGCAAGAGGGGGAAGGATGGTAGTATCGCATCTCGACATGGCCCAAAAAGGAATCTAGTGAGATACACTTTTAACAAGCCAAAAGATAGGAACATAGGGTCCCATCAACATTACTAATATTACATTTAGTTTCCAAAATAAGATTGATGTAGCTTTAGGAATTGTAGGAGCACGCGAGCGAGCAGTTGTGAGACCTATACTTAGACCTGGCAAATCAAGCCGACTCGATTGACCCGACCCGAAATCCGAAATTGACCCGAACTACAGCACCGTAATGTAAACCAAATTGACCCCGACCTGGCCCGAAAATAACCTAAGCCTTTCTTAACCCGTAAAAAACCCTGCACGAAATGCCCCACCCGAAACCACCCAATCCGAAAATGACCCGACAAAACATAACACTAGTTGACCCAAAAAAAACTTGAAATGACATTTTCTCTCTTAATTATTGACCCGAAAAATGACCCGACCCGAAATAACATGAACCGCTTAACCCGCAACCAACAAACTAAAAGCAAACCTTTAACCCGGATGACCCGACCCGACCAAAACTAACCCAAAATGTGACAAACCCAAAATAACCCGGCCGGAATGACCCGTTTGCCATGTCTACCTATACTATTGCAACCAAGTCCTTCCATGCCATTAATTGTAATAGATTTAATTTTGAGCCAAGTTGCTTATAAAACTCAATAGTGTGCTGAAGAATATACCCCCATGGGAAAATGCATTCCTCTTTCAAGTATTATTGCAAATATCCAACTGGATAATGGAGAAAAGGATTTGAGAAACAAATCGTATAAAATTAGCGCAATCTAGGAAGGGACGGTAGAAATAAGGCTCGTGAACCATATCATCCTTGAGAGTTGCCTGCAATGAGCCACATCCCACACATCCTCCCGCTCATTAGTTTGAAGCTAGAAATGGTGGAACTGCGGTCAACTCAAGTAAGATCAGTTCTTTCGTAGGAAGCTGGTGTCTACAACTTTGACAATGAATAGTCCAATGCATCAACAAGAAAATCTGTATAGCAAGACAGGATATTACCGAGTAAACAAAAATCATTAGATAATTAAGTGGAATCGGTTATAAAAAACATTAATACAACGTATTTAGAAAGTTAAGTTGAAGATATGTTGTTTGAAAATTCGGTCCAGTTGGGAGTTGCACAATGGCACTGCTATGAAACCGATCCAACTGGGCCAAAGTTTTAGGAAACTTATTCGCCTCATCAATTGTTATCATTGTTTTTGGCTCGAATACCAAAGAGGTGAGAGAGAGACATTTTGTGCGATATTTTAAACAAAATCTGCGACTCACAACTCTTTAGATATATGTGTAGTTAATCTTGTATGAAACCGTTGTCGATGTACAACCACGTCATTAACTCATTAATATAGGATTTATAACATACTATAAGTGAGTCTGTTGGATGCATACAACAATCTCTCTGAGTTTTATGTCAATTTTCTTGGTAAGAACTTAATTATAAACGGAAATATAAAACTATTGAGTGGGGCACCGGAAATACTTCTCTTTATAATAAAAGGATAGAAGATAAGATCACCTGCATCATCTTTGGTGAAACACATCGGAGGCTTTATTCTGAAAACATTTCCATGAAGCCCCCCTTTGCCGACCAGAACACCGAGCTCTTCACAGAGAAAAAAAATCCGACAACTGCATCAGTAAAAAGATACAAGTAGGAAGCTACTAAAGTACATGCAATCTGATATTCACTTACCTCTTAGTTTTTCAAACACAATACCAGTTTCTGTTTTGGCTGGAGTTTTCGCTGCCCTGTCTGTAACCAGTTCTATTCCCACCATCAACCCCCTTCCTCTAACATCACCAATAACTGAGAAAAATCCAGACAAATGATAAATACAGACATGTAATAATGTATTAAGGGAGCTCATTTAACTCCAATGATGGGACAAACCTATAGAGCATTTCATCAAGGACACATTTAAAAAGCCCAACAAATGAAAGAAACAGCGTGTAGGCGTACATGATGTTTTGCGTGCAGAGACAATATGGGAATGTATAGGATCATTGAAAATTACGGGAGTGAGGGTTTATGGTCGGAAGATCACTGCATTCAAAATAAAAATCTCAATGACTGGTTTTTCTACCTCAGCCACATAACTAACTCAACTATGATTGCCAAATTACAGCGAGTAATTAAGCTGAAGGGTTGGGACTTGTGAGACAGTGAAACTGTGAAAGCTGTAAACGTGTGTATCGAAGTACAACACTGTAGGACACATCCTTTGATACAAATCACCAGCAAAGATATAACAAAGAACATAAGTGACAATAATCTTTAATGTTTTTGATAGAAAATGAAATTTCAAGAGCACATACTATCATGCTTCTGTTGAAGATGTTTCAAGCGTTCAATTAAGTGGGAGCCAACTTGAGCACAATGCTCTTGGCGCTTCTCCTTGTCAATTACCCTTAGAACTGCAAGCCCTCCTGCAGAGCACACAGGATTCCCACCAAAAGTGTTGAATTGAATTTTTTGTGCCATTACACTTGCAATCTCAGGTGTTGTCACCACAGCTCCTAATGGTAGACCATTGCCAATCCCCTACAGTGTTGTTTTAAACACGCATCATATTAAAGCCAACCTTCAACATCACGACAAAATAATTAAATAAACAAACGAATACATGCTGGACTTCAAAATGATTACATTATATAAGTATACAACAAGAACTAGGGAGAGGCTGATTGAGAAAACAACCTTTGCCATCGTTACAATATCGGGAACAACGCCCTGTGTTTGAAATCCCCAGTAATGGCTTCCTGTCCGCCCAAATCCAGTTTGAACTTCATCTGCAATGCAGACTCCTCCAGCCTTGCGTACGATGTCATACACCTGTTTCAGATATCCGGGAGCTAGTTCAACTGCTCCTCCCACGCCCTAAATGCAAGCCAAAACATATGCAAGTCAAAACAGCAGCTAAATGAGTTGTAAAACTAGTTGAAAACAACAGCTTTTCAAACAGCAAGCAAAGGTTTCAACCTGAATCGTCTCAGCAATAAATCCAGCTACTTTCCCAGACGTTCCAAAATCAATGTGATCTTGAACGTCCCTAGCATAGGCATAAGAATCAGACCCAAATATGCCACGGTAAGGATCTGGATTGATGACATGATCAATGTCACCCTGCATAAAGTACACACGTGTAAATTATCAGAGACCAAATGCAGTTAGCCTATCCATATGTGATCAATCTTAAGAGATCTAATTCACAGCAACATGGTTCAAGAAATAAGTCTTAGTACTGTATTACTGTGAGATGACCTATGGAGAAAGGGTGTAATTTAGAATGCTGAGCCCAAAGTCATCAAAGTGGTAAGAGTAAATGGCAACTAATGAAAATCAATTTTAGACTTCCATCACTTATCACATGCAATTTGATGCTACATTAGGTAGAGGTAAACTAAGCACTTTCAGCTATAAAAACTAATCTAGCAAATGTAGCAGTGAAGTTTAATTTTGGACTCTCACAGAAGAAAATCGACCTATAAACTGAAAAACGGAGAGGAACCTGCGGTATTGAGTATTTCCATGTGTTTAAGGCCGTCAATCCAATCGTACCAGCACTCCCACCATGGTAGGCATTTCTCAATGAAATCATGCCATGATTACCGGAATAAAGTCTGGCCATCAGCATAGCTAGTTCATTTGCTTCTGTTCCCGAGTTGACAAAATACACAACCTGCACAATCATATTTAATTGAAAAGGTAGGATGGGAATCATGATATCACCAATATAACTGAAAGGTGTCTTATGAGCCCAACCTCCAAATGACAAAATCTTTGCTAAACAGAAGGTAAAAGACATTGTACCTAGCAGTTTCCGAACATCAAAAGCAGAAACACAATGAGAGTATAAATAAGGTACAAGGCCTGATCTCACTTGAGCATAGTGAACTTTAAATCATGTACCTAGCACGTGTAGCAGCTAATAGTTCCGGACATCAAAAACAGAAACACAATGCGAGAATAGAAATGCAACACCACCTGATCTCACTTGAGCATATAATGAACTTTAAACCATGTAAAACTTAGCTAGAATATTAGCTTATCTATTTGTCATTGTAGGCACGCATAAAATTGACCCTGAATATTTTTCCGCTTCGCCAATCAATCTTAAAGGAAATTACCAAAAAAAGCTAGATATTCAAGGGCAATCAAAGCAACAATTTAAAAGTAAACGTAGTTTCCTACGACAACAAACATTGGTCCATTGCAGAACAGAGCAAAAGGCAAGAGCAGATAGGCACGTGGCATCTAATTTAAAAGTATTGAGCAGGTGATATAAGATAGGAAAAGGAACCTTAAGGTTTCCAGGCATCTTGGACGCCAATGCTTCAGCAAAGTCACCGATTGCATGGTGTAAGTAGATAGTTGTAGCATGCTGAAGAAGTTGACTTTGCTCTACTATAGCATTCAGAATTTCAGGGTGGCAATGTCCACATGAAACAGTGACAATCCCAGCAAATGCATCCAGATAGCGTCTTCCCGCCTCATCAAATAAATATTGCATCTTGCCCTCCACAATATTGAGCTAAAAACATACGCTATAGAGTTAATAAGCACTACAAAGACAGGGGAGTAACATTGATGATTCAGCATAACCCCTTTCATAAAGTTCAGTCTATGTTTCTCAAATTTTACTTTTTTTATTTTTTATTTTTCAAAGTTACTCATGTCAGACAATTGACAGTCAGACAGGGAGAGACACTTGTACAGTTGAGCTCGATCAGTTTAGACCAAACACATGTAAGTTTCCAAAAATCTAATTAAGCCCAACATATCGCGATATATATACCTTTTTCGAAATTAAAAACTAGTTCCATTTAACGACATGGGAAACTTAATAATTTTCAATTTGAATGTCAACTTTAAGAGACATGGATGAGGGAGTAGTATATATGCTGAAGCCATTATACTATGACTGACCATGCTGATTAGAATTACAGAAATTACAAGAGCAAGAACAACATCAACCTCCACCCATTCATGACCATATGAAGAGACCCATCATTCTAATGATACAGTGACACCCAGTTTGTACTTGGTAATTTAGACAAATTATGGAATAAGACTATTGTGAGACCGTCTTTTGTTGGAGAACATACTACTCCCTCCATTCCGCTTTTATTGTCCACTTTCTCCCCAAATTTCATTCCAAATTAATCATCTTATTTCTAAATTTAGTATAATAAATTAGGGAACTACCAATATTGCCCCTAATATTTGAACTACGACTCCCCTTGTCGAAAGACACTATCTGCCATTCTTCATGATTAAAGGGATAATAAAGTTGTAAATTTACCCATATTTCTTAAATCCTCTGAAAATAGAACTTAGGATAATAAAAAGTGGAATGGGAGGAGTATACATGCACAAAGTAATGGTATTTTTGAAATTAGAAAAAGGAAGAAATGGATCCAATATTGTAGAGCTAGTTGAAATCAATCCAAAATAAACAGAAAACTAAATCAAATAAAACATAAAAGAAAGAGGGCATGATATAAGTAAATTAGAAGAATGCAAGTAAATTATTAGCAAAAATAAGATTAAACAGAAAGATTGCTTACAGGATTGTGATAATAGTGAAAGAGAGAAGGACCCAGATAAGTTTTGCGCTTTTTGAGGACATCATATGTTAATGGACCTTTGTAGTCCTTTGGTTTGTAATCAAAATTTGGGATTTTTGGTGCTTCCAATACAACATCATCAGAATTAGAATTAGATGGTGATACTGTTGATAATCTTCTTGCTGTAAAAGGATGATACTTTGTGCACTTTTGGAGGGATTTTTGCCTTAGAATTGCTGTTAAGGACGCCATGATCGATCAAATCAAAGATATGTAATGGGGTTATTGATTAAGAGGGTGTAATCAAATGAAAATGAAAACAAAAGGGTTGATTAGAGTGGAGTTTTAATGGCGTAAGATAGTGGGAGGAGTTCTCTTTTCGAATCCGATAATAATGATGAATAATGGAGTGTTGAGTCGTATGACTTTTGAGATAGACATGACAAACGGCTTGGTTCGGTTTCTGATTGGTTAAATCAGTTCGGTTAAAATAGGGTTGATAATAATTTTGATTTCAGTTCCATTTTGATTAGTCACTTTAATCGTTTGTGCTATTTTGAGTCGGGTGTGGTTCGAGTCGGGTTAATATCAGTTCAATTTATTTTCGGGTTATAATTTTCATGAGTTAAAGATACAAATAATTAGGTTAAATGCACCGTATACTTTTCAATTTGAATACAATAATTCATAATATCATTAATAAATAAATAAAATAATTAAAAAAACACCAAAAACATGTTGTTTTTCTTAGAAAATAAGTATTTATAATTCTGGTTTATCAGTTTAATTCTTATCGGTTCTGATATATTCAGGTTCGGGTATCATTTAATTGTTATTGAATTCGGTTTAGTTTCGGTTCAATTCAGAGATTAAGTCGGGTTTCGGTTCAATTCAGAGATTGAGTCGGGTTTTAGGTACTACTCATGTTACTGATATTGGGTGTTCGATCAATTATCTATTCAGTTATTTTCGATCGATATTTCTGGTTCGGTTTTATTTTGCCAGGTTTAATTTCAGGTAACTTTTTAGATTGAAGTAGCATTTTTGACAAAAATTTCATGTATCTTATTTTTTTTTAAATGTTTGGCGAGTAGCTTATTTGCCCAAATAAGTTACCTGAAATGAAATGCTACCCAAAGTAGCATTTGAGATTTCAGGTATCTTTTCTAGGTTATATTTCCTTTTTACCTTTCAATCTATAATATATTAAACAATTATTATATCTTTTTACTTCATTTTACCAAAATAAACTACATTTTTAGTTAGTTTGCCAAATATTTTTTATATAATCACTACTTTATCAGCTCCTAATTTTCAGCTACCTTTTCAACTTGTTTTACCAAACAAAGCCTAAAAAACAGAGCTTAATTAACGACTACTTCCACCTAGAGGCTAGAGCTGGCCAAATATTAAAATTTCAATTATATAAAAATTGAAGAGGGAAAGAATTATCCTCCGAAAGAAGTTGAATTGTGGAAGCGATGTTTGCGTCTCAAGAGGTTAATATATTTTATTTTCGTTTTTTAATTAGTGTAAATTTTATTTTATTTTCGTTTTGTAATTAATTTATTTTGTTTTAATGTTAGTAATATATAAATCTTCGATATTAACTTTTTATATTAGTGTTATTTTGTTTTAGTATTCCATTTTAGTAATATATTAATCTAATTTAATTTTTTTTTGCAGGTTATATCCATGAAGCACAATCTCAAGCAGAACCAAATCCAAGTCAACCATCAAATAAAACATCCTTCATATGGAGTTGTTTCGAGAAGGTGTCCGTCCCAAATAAACCAAGGCAGTTTCATTGTGCATGTATCGTCGTCTGTCATGATGCTTTAAAGATGTCCAAAGATTTTGCTTTGGACGTTCGAACTGGATATGTAAGTATGAGTTGTCACTTGAAGAATAACCATACTATCACCGCAAGTGGTGTTGGTAGCCAAACTCTAACCCAACTTAGCAGTCTCACATGAGTAAAGAAGGTGGCGGAGGTAAGCCTTTTTAATAACCAAAAAGCTATGATTCAACATATAACAACATTTGTTAATCTTGAAGAGTTGTCTTTTCTTTATGGTGAAAGTGTTAATTTGGAAAATTTAAATAGGCTTGCTTTACAATCAGCTTATACTCATGTTAATCGCCACACTTTGAAACAACATATTATGGATCAACATAAAGAATAAAAAAACAAAAGAATTGATAGAATATTGTGCTAAGTTTGATGGTCGAGTAGCATTAAATAGTGAAACATGAACTTCAAAACTAAATGATTCGTTTATTTGTGTTACTATTTATTGGATTATTAATAATGATTATTTTTTACAAAACGTATTATTGCTTTTGATATCATGGAAGAAAGACACATTAGTTATAACTGTAACACCCTCATTAGTTAGGAAGCCTTTAGCAAGACCTTCCTAGCGAATGAAGGTGCTACACATCTTGGTATCCCAAGGAAATGTGTATGAGACAACAATTAAGAAAGCAAATACGGTAGATAAGTTACAAAGTTTAGAGAACTATAAATACAAGTCTCGAAATCCAAACCAAATGTTAAAGTTATACAAACCAACATAATCCAACAACTATCCAAAAGACTCGACTAGGTGGGACCCCCTAGGTGATATGACTGTTGATCCTCCAACCCGCCAAAATGCACAAAGCTAAACCTATTAATCAGCTGCTCCCCACATGATCGAAATATCATATGCATCACCACAGATTTGAAAACAATAAAGGATAGTCTCAATAATACAAGCGCTCACTAAAAGGTATAAGTAAGATATGTAATGTGATATTGACATGCAAGGTTGAAGTAAAGAGTCGTGAGTCACCTCCAATCACCATGCCACCACCAACTCAACCCGGTGATGACATTGAACGCCGCCATCAACCGTCGAGACCGTCTCCGTAAAAATATACTGCTGGACCGCACTTCGTAACAAGATATCCGGGACGCACCCGAAGTATTGAGCTTGGACGCTAATCGGACCTCCCGCCAGATTCGCAACACCACTGAATCCCTCCGTCCTCAAGTCATTAACGTGCACGCTCCCCTTGGAGTGGGAAACTCCAACGAGTGTTCCAAGCATAAGACGGTCTCTCGAGCCGTCTTACATCTCCTCAACAACCATATCATACAACGACAACTCTACCAACCTCCACCATGAACCACCAACATCCACAAATAACATAATATGCATACAATATGCCAAGTATGATACTTTATCATGCACAAAGGTTATCAAGCATGAAACTTTCACATGTATCATGAATACCAACTATATCACCATAATCTTTTAAGATAAGATTACTCATTCTCATGTTATAATGCAATTCCAATAACAATATGGGCTCAACCCTAATTACCCATTAATCGTGTTATAATGCAATCCTAACAATTACTATGAAATTTATAACAACAAACACATGAGTAAACATTAAATTACTAAAACCGAGTCGGGAAACCCTACCTTTTTGCAATCTCAAGCAATAAGTAAGAACACACTATAAGTCCTTCTCTATGAAGTCTCCTCCAACAATTAATTAAGGAATTTCTATCATAAACATATCCTTAAAAAAAATGTAATACTCATAATCCTTTGTTACTATATTTAATTAATTACAAAAATCTCCAATTAAAATACCCAAAAGATAAAACCCTCAATTTTCCCCCAAATTTTAGGATTTTGGGTCAACGCAAAATTAACTTACAAATGAAGTAAAGTAAGAAAGAATCAAACTTGAACAACAATCCCTCCAAACCTAAGCTTGGTCTCCTTGCTAGGGTTTAAGAAAGTTTCTAGAGAGTTTGAGAGGTTTACGAGTGCTTTAGAGAGAGAAAAATATTGTTCAATGGTTTATATAGTAAGGCCCAACAACAAAGAGCCCAACAACGTTTTTCTGGTCTGAGTCGAGTCATAATCGAGTGCCCATACTCGGTCGAGTGGACCAACCACTCGGCCAAGTGGCGCCTAACCAGGGACTGGGTTTAGCTCAAAAGACACTCACGTAAACCATACTCGATCGAGTGAGTGCCCACTCGGCCGAGTACTATGTTGTATTTGGCCGAGTGCACACATAGAAATCAGGGGTATTATAAGAACATCTATAGATAGGTTTAATTTGACTAAAAAAATTTACTCCATCACATTTGACAATGCATTGGCTAACACTATATGGATTGAACATGTTCTTAAAAATGGATAATTTATTGCTAAATGACAAACTTGTTTATATTAGGTGTTGTGCCTATATTATAAAATTGTAGGCTCAAGAATGAATTGTTATTCTTGCACCACTTTTAGAACCAATTAAAAGTTAAAACTTGCATTAAATTGATTACAAATGCTAGATCAATGAAAACACAAGGGAAAGGATTGTGTGTAATACATGGGTTGTAACCCAAAGAATGGTCCACCGATTGTACATCTGGAATTGAATTCGACATATAAATTGGTTAAACCAACTTTAAAGTATAAAGTCGTTTTAAGTGAGTTATGCAATAGTCACCAACACGAATAAAGTGATATAATTAATGATAGTATGTGAACAATTGCTGGGCATATTTAAAATTTATAAAAGCGTATTACAATGCCACCAATGTTTTCTCTCTTGTGTATGAACCTAATGTCCATTTAGTTATACTTGAATGTTTGAAGATCATTATTGCTTTTGTTAACGCTGAAAAGGACAAACCATCTTTGGTATCAATAATAGTCGATATGAAAAAAAAAATGGATGTCGTATTTTAGTAGTTTTCCACTTTGACCTGAATATTAGATCCGTGTGTTAAACATATAGGTTTAAAGAAAAGCTTGCATTATTATTATTATTATCAAAATGCTTGGTATTCAATATATTGAAAATTATGTTGATCAATGTATTAATGTTTACGTGAATTATCTAAAATTTATGCTATAGATAGTAGTCTCCCCATTTACCCGGCCAAGGAAAATAGGGACGCTACCATCTCAGATTCTCGAGGTCGTGCATCACAATTCACAACTACCATAATGAAACGATAAATGAGTTTAAGTCCAGGATTGGTTACAAACCAAATTTAAATGTACAAAATCACGAGTGCAAAATCTCCAAATCAAAGTATAGAGGGAGTCTAAAACGTCTAACAACTTTAATAAGACACAACTCGACTATCTATGAATATCTATGTGCGTGGTCGTCCCAAGACCGCCAAGCCTCCACATCAACTCATCCAATTCAACCTAACCAACTACTACTCACCACAAGACCGAAATTGTCGAGTGGATCACTGTAGATAAGATTTTGAAAGTATTTTAACACAATAGGACGCATGAAGTCAACATTGGTTGAGTAGAGACAATCGGTACATAAGATCGAAATCTCCAAATAATCAAGCAATCATTACAATACCAAGAAACGACAACAAGGCCAGTAGATAACAACATGTGTGCTACAAATCACACGGTAACAAGTGGTAGTTAAGTCACACGGCGAACGTGCTCGACCACATATACTCTGTCCCCGGTTCATAGATGTGCACATCCCTCTGTGGCGGACCCATAAGAGGAGATTTCGGACGGCCCTCCGCGTCCAACGATGGGCCCAAGGAACCCGATTACCCGTACCGGTTTCCCAAATAAAAGTCCAAATGTCGACTCAATATCATAATCACATCAATCACTATAAATAACCATGAATCTTAAGAATAATGTTCCAAACTCAACGGCAATGCATAATCAACACATAATCCCAATAGTTGAGTAGAGAAAATATCTACATTTAGCAAGATCTTCAAGAAATCAAGTCTCAAAAGTGCTCCTCTACAATGTTGGCTACTAAACAAACATAATAACATATATATAATCATGTTCTATTCTTAATCAATTTCATCAATTGAGTCTTAATTCCCCAAACTCCCAACTTTTAGGTCAAGTCCTACGAAATTCAATTACATAAACAAAATCTCCAAATCATAGGTCAAATTTAACTAAGAGGATTAGAATAGAATTAGTGTAATACCTAGTATTATTAAGACAGATTAAGGAATCTTAGGATTAGCGAGAGGACCATTAGAGTACGTGATGAGAGGCAAATCGTGAGCTAAATAAGGATTTAGACTAGACTAGACCGAGTGAGTGTTCACAGGACCGAGTAGAGTGCACTCGGCCGAGTATGGACAATACTCGACCGAATGAGGGG
>JAOWBH010048065.1:0-15319 GCA_028566215.1 Silene coronaria
ACAAAAACAAAAAGTAATTAAGTTAGAGAAATAACCAAATACAAAGGTAGAGCAAAGTCACAAACCATATATTAAGGCTAAATGCATACATTAAGGCTTCTTAAAAAAAAGTTGGATCATATTTTCTAAGAACTGAGTTCAACCCCAAAAACCTGAAAATTATGTGATCAAATCCGAGACAACTACAACCGTGGAAGAGGGTCAATCATCTGAATCTGTAATTAATGGTGCTCCTCATCTCACTGATCAAGATGATAGCTCAGACACTTCTCTTTAATTAGGGTAAATTTATTTATTATCACTTTAATTTTTAGTAATTATCTTCATAGCTAAATGACGATCTAATTATCCCTAAACAAAATATCAACTACAACATTGATTATTGATTTAATGTACTTGATTCATACCAACAAAATGTTTCAGATTTCAGTATCAAGTTTCATCAAGAATTAAAAACCTACCATACATTACCCACTGTGAAACAGAACCAAACAAATAGGCACCCTTCGAGCTTGCTTTCAGATGCACACAAAACCAAAAAATTAAATGCAAACAACATAAATATGAAATAACTGAATGAAAATAAGCGAAATTGCACTGATTAATCAGTAAAAATTGCACTGATTAGTTAGCCAAAGCAAAAAGAAAAGGCATGTATAAGGCACTTACCAACATTGAATTTTGATCTGAAGCAAAACCTAGGAGCACAATTAACAACAAGCCCTAAAAAAACGCCCAAATATTTGAGACAAAACGAAAAAATCTTAATTTTAACCCCAAAGAAAAGGTATCCCGTAAATGGCAGTATGAGAAGCTAAGGTGAAGATGAAGGTGCAAAAGAGAATGAAATAGAGAAGACGGAGATAAAAATGAATGGAGGAGAGAAAATGCTGTCAAGTTCAGTGTTTGTGTGAGTGAGAGTGAAGGGGAAAGGTGGAGGTATGAAAGTAAAGGGGATAGACGGAGGTGATTTTGTGGTTGAGGAAAGAGAAGGGGGGAAAGAGAATGAGTGGACGATGATGACCGATGAGAAATGCCAAAGAGAATGAATGGAGATGGACGTGCCGAAATGAAGGCCACCGAAACAAAGGCCCAACCCAAACCACTAAATGACAAATTTTCTCAACCATTCACAACTATTCATTGCGGAAAATATGCAAGCAAATATGCCCTTCTTAGAACCCCTTAGGTACTTTTATATTACGGAGGGGGGGGGGGGGGATTTCAAGTTATTATTAGCGATATTTGGAGAGAAAATGTTATTTCAAAGATATTCCACTTCATTTTACAAGTTATTCGCGGAGCTATTCCGGTCATAAATAATTTACTCTAAAAAGTTATTTTTGTTAAGGCCAAGTGATCCAATGTGGAAAAGGAAATGAAACGGCAGATAGTCCTAAGATGCAAAGAAGTTGTACTTATGTGAAATATTTATCTTTTACGTCTGGACACTAGTGGGCTAATAGGAGAATGAGTGATTCATTAAATAAGTACTCTTGAAAGCCATCGATAAGGGGTATTAAGATAAATATTTATATAGCCATGGGATAAAACGATTAGAAAGGTTTTGGAGTGGTGATCCGAAATTGGCATGATAGTGTCTTAACATGTGTTGGATAGAGAGAATTAAGGTCTAGAAACGTTGTCAAGTAAAAAGTAAAACCAATTCTTCTTGGTTTGGAAATCTCAAAGGAATTAGGATTGATGAATATATTGTATAATTAAGGGGCTTTTGGTTCAAATAAAGGAAAGGGAAATTAAGCAAAACGAAAGGAATTGAAATTATTCTTTTCGTTGTTTGGTTTAAAATCGTAGGGAATGGAAAAAAAAAACCTAAAAACAAAAATTGTCAACACCCACCATAAAAACCAACACTCAACTCCAACCACCACCAACATTGCCCACACCGGCACTGACGAGTCATACCTGCCACCTGCGAATCGTCCCACCCTCACACATGACCATTTCTTCCTCTTCATCTATCATTTGAAATCACCACCCACCACTATAATCACCACTTAAACCATCGCCTGATCAATTTTTGAAACACAAAAACTCTTTCCCCGCCTCTCAAAACACTTAATCTGGAGATTTAAGCGTACGATACTGGGTTATTAACTCGTCGCTGGCGAGGAGGATGAGAGGGGCATGTCGTCGGGGAGAGGGCGATATAGTGACGACAATAATGGTGGTGGATTGGGTAGTGTCGTTGGCTATGGTGGAAGTGGTGGTGCATGTGGTGGTGATTATGGTGGTAAACACATGTGATATGGGGAGAAATTAGGAAAGAGAATCTCATTCTTTAATTTAGAGAGAGTGATGGAATGAAATTAGAGTGGTGATGGGGTAAGTAGAGGGAATGAAAAATAGAAGTGAAATGGCAAAAATAATGAATTAAACACCACCAATGACTCAAAGAGAATGAAGGGTTTTGATTCTTGTTTGTGTGGAAACAAAGCACATTATCTTAAGATAACATAGAGGTCGTAACTACCCTCCTACACTTTGTGATCTACCCTTGGAACTTGGAAGTAATGGTTCGAGCCACAATTATAGATGCGTAATCTAATAATTAGTGCTAAATTACTTATAATTATTTAGCGCTGAATGATGAATGATATAATTCTCAAACTTAAACAAGAGAATTCTCAAAAATACTTATACATCAAGAAAATACTGATAACACATCATCAACTAGAGTCTTCACAAAGGTACTTGTGGATTCTAAATTAAAGCTAAATTACAGACTAAGGGATATGATAATTACCTCCATGATCGAATAGGCTCGCTTTGCTAATGCTAAATCTACTGCTAATCTAAGCCTAGACTAGCTAAGAGACTACGATATAAAGATACTATAGTTCTTGTTGTTTGGGTGTTGGTTGTCCTCTGTGCTTGGAAATGTGCCCCTTTATATAGGCATCCTTCACCGACTCTTTCTGATTTACAACTACTCCTTAGTGGGGAAGCGGTTGAATAATCGCCGAGTTTCTTGAAGCTTTCTTTGAGTGCCTGGTGACTACTCTAGCGTCTTATCTTCTTGGACTCTTACTTGTCTTCTTATTGGACTGACTTATTTGGGCCAAATTGCTTATTTCTTAAGTAATAAGCCCAAATACCCTTAAAACAAAAGATTTAGTACCTTAATTAAGTTATGTAATAACAATTCCTTTTTTCCTTTTCCGAATGCCCCTAACCAAACGCCCATATAGACTAACTTCAACTTATCAAGGTGTTGAATAGGGACAACGTTAATCATTCTTATCGGTATACTAATAAAGGAGATAATGTATATATTTGTGTATTATTTAAACATTCATGTTTACTTTTAGGAAACTATGGTATAACGTATATCCACAATCATTTGTGATACTAGTTTGTGGGAAGATGATACAAATATATCAATACATATATCGCTTGGAGAGTTTATTATAATAAAAAAATTTGCATATATATGTTATTTAGAAGATGATATTTGTAATTTGGTGTAATTAAGTGTATATTTTTTTTGTTTTACTTATAGTACTATTGTTACATTCCCAATTATCCGGCCAAGATAATCGAAGGTATCACCATCTTAGTTTCCCGAGATAGTGATTCCAAAACTCAAATCAAACAACATTTTATTAAAATTTAATGTTTAATGATTTACATAAATGAAATATACGATATACAAATATTGAAATACAACTCACTAGGTCTAACTCATCTAACTAGTAACTATATACTCAACTCCAAGTCTGTAGCGCGGTCCGAATCCCGATCATGCTATATACAAACATGTAAATCAATCTGCTCCCTATATGATCGGAAATATCGTGTGGATCAAAACAGGCCACCCCGAAAATAGGTGACAATTTACACAAAGCCACAAACGTCAGTTTTAATAAAACAATTAAACATGAAAAGCAATAACATGAATATGCTATATAAATATGAATGCATGTATACAAGCCTCCAACACCGCCACTTCACAACCACCGGTACCGGGGACATGACCCATGGTACCCATAACCCGGTGACGACACCGCAACACCGACCACCAAAGAATCTGACCGCAGTCCGAAAGGCACTCGGGACACGCTCGTGGTGCCGAGCCCGTGCGCTAATCGGACCTCTGCCCGATGTTGCGACGCATCGCAAGTCTCTCCGTCCTCAAGCCAATAATGTGCATATCCCTATTGGGGTGGGAAGCCCCCAATAGGTGACTCAAGTGTAAGAGGGTCTCTCAACCGTCTTATGTCTCCTCAACAACCATATCGTAACAACAACCTCCAACATCCCATATCAAACATACATATATACAACATGATATGCAATATAATTCAACAACGTACACTACATCTAATAAATCATGAATCCATATTATTATGCATTTCCTCCACAGTATGATGTCAAACATACTTGTATGAATCCTTATCCATTCTCATACTTATGATACATCTCAACCAAAATATGAGGTCAACTAACAATTACTCAACATTATGTCATGATACAATTATGCCAACAATAAGACTAACCACTTTCCCCTTACACATGTTATAATGCAACCCAACCATCAAAATAATCCCTTAATGATGCCATTAACCACTAAACATAATATAATGCATACCCTAATCATGTGAGACTATTTACAATATTAACAACAACATACACAACATGCTTATTATTGAAATCGAGTAGGATTAACCTACCTTTTAGCATACTGCATAAGCAAATCCAAGACAACAAGAATGCATCTCATAAAACCATCTCATCCTACAACAATCACGTAATAACTATCTCAATACATTCTATACTATTGTACTAAGTAAAACCCCTTATTATTACCCTTCAATTACTCATTAAACTAATTAAAGTCACTAATTAACTTAACACACAACCCCCCCTCCCCCCAAAGTTAGGGTTTGAAATAAAAAGAAGAGATCTATACTTACAAAATGAAATAAGCAAAGGAAAGATGAAAGGTGGTGATAAATCTTCAATCCAAGCTTAAATCTTCAAAAAAGATGGTGGAAATGTTTAGAGAGAGTTTGAGGGAGATTAAGAGATGGTTTAGGGTTGAGAAATGAAGGGGTTTAGGGTTGAGAAATGAAGGGGAAATCAGATTGGAGGCTTATATAGTAAGGCCCAACAAGACAAGCCCAACGCGCAAAAACGGGTCCGGAAGACGAATCACTCGGCCGAGTGAACAGGTTACTCGGCCGAGTAACACCCTTACTCGGTCGAGTACTTCAAAGTACTCGGCCGAGTGAAAAGCTGGCAGGACCAAGCCACGGAGTGGCACTCGGTCGACTCACTCGGCCGAGTGCCAGGGCCACTCGACCGAGTGCCCTGAGTACTCGCCCGAGTACGGACTCTAGTAAAATCGATGTGTTACAGTCTTCCCCCCTTAAAACGAACTTCGTCCCCGAAGTTCACCCCACTCTCTCTTATCCTCAGTCCTATCGTTGATTCTCATGCACCCTCTCTCGTCTTACAAGTCTTTCAACCATGTACACGCTTCCTAATTAACACTCCCATCTCAAGGTTCTCTGTTTCACTCTCGTTACCTTCCCATATTTCGTACTTTTCTTTTCTAAATTCCCAAATTGTTACATTCACTCCCCCTAAAAGAGAACTTCGTCCCGAAGTTCGACTATCAAACCTCATAATGGTCGCATACGCTCATTACTAAATTCCACAATTGACTATGTTCTAGGTTCAACACTCTCTTTATTCTTTGTAAATCCGTAATCAGACTCCATATACCTATGATTCCACCGATATAACCCCCACTCTACAAGCCTCCCAAAGGTCAAGCGCCAGGTCCAACCCACGGTTCCACCCTATATTACTATAATTAACTCCCGACTCGCGTTTCTTATAGGCATACACATCTATCACGGTGTATAATTCGATTATTATTACATATCTATATCAAGTCAAATCTCATACCATCACATGTATGCACATCAATCGCGACTATGCGGACTCGAAGGAAATAATCAATTAATGCCAAATTACTCGTAATGTGACTCAACCATGTTCAACATTCCCATTTCCGGACAACATGCCACGCATATACCGCGTCAAATCCGCCACATGATCACACATGTGTTTCCACATTCGTTCCCATCCATCTATAATACTTCCGTTACTAGCATCATAAGACTCTAATTATGCATTCAAGATTACCATGTGACGCACACATTATGACAAAACTCACATAATATAGACATTGTTATCATACCAAAATGAATTCACGGCAATTAGCGGTGTACTACTCACAATCGTCACATCATTCTTGTCATCCAGTTACACATGTCAATTAACAACTTACATTTAAAATTTTAAATCTTAAAATAGCCAAAATCTTAAACAAGTCGCATTGCAGGGTGTCCAGAACTCGATGTCTTTGTCGTCGGAGCTCCGCTGCAAACTTCACCGGTTAACCACCATAACTCCACCATTGCCCGCCCTTTCATTTCATTTTCGGTTAGATTTTTGTAATTCTTCTTCATTTTTGTAGATCTATGATTTAGATCACAACATTTATGAAAAACTGAGATTTATGGTTGTTTTGGAGGCGCGTCACCGAGCAACCAGCGATGCCCCCCCAAATGGCGTTAACAACTTCGCATTCGCTCGCCTTTCATACTGATCATTTGACAAGCGGAGTTGATTGTGATAATGAGATTGTGAGAACCAGAATTAGTAAGTATGTCGAGAGCTTATCTCCTTCTAGATCGAAAAGGATCATGTCGAATTCTGATAATGGTAATTTCTTTTCATTGTAAATTTATCAGTGTCTTACATTCTAACTGCAATTTGCTGATAATGTCTTTGTGTGGCTGTTAATTCTCAAAGTATTAGGCCTAAATTTATTCTTCGAGGATAATTTGCGCAGTGAGATGATTGTTGAATTACAGTATGCTGTAATTATCCTGCCTTTCAGCTAATTTAATTAGAATCCATAGAGTTCACTACTCTGTCACTATAATACCCACTGGACCGCGGTTATCTAACAACTTGTTTCGTATTCTAAGACTAATTTAGATGTTTGTTTAGGTAGTCAATTGTAGAGAAATTTGATATAAATCGGAAAAGCTATGTTACTGGCTGTCATTTTGTCCATATGCCTCTATGAGGAAAGGAAGTCTAATGTTCCGAACTAACATCCTTGTGGTAGTCGAGTGATAGATGTTCTTGATGTCCGTCTTTCCTTTCTTCACAAACCAAATTTGTTGCTGGCACACTTGATTATTAGTAATCCTGTATAATCTAGTTTAAGAATAGTTTTTATAATGTGATTTTTCGCTAATTGTGATTTTTTATATTGATAATAAGTTTATACTGATGATTCAAGAGTTATAAGCGTTGATGACTGTTCGTATTCCCTCTGTTTTATTGAATTGTTTACGTTTTCAAAATATCGTATCATATTTGAGAGATATTACTGATTCAATGAAACAAAGGTATTCAGAGTATATTTTTCTCGCTTGTTGTTTGTTGATCCGAGAGTTTCGCGTATGTTGATTTCGGTTCAGTAAAATTAGTGAATCAACATTCATGTCTTATCGATTTTGTTTGCAGTCTCAGCGATTGAAACTTAACCACGTCGTGAATTTATTTATGTGTTTTGTTCCTTGACCTAGAAAAAATTATACGCGTTCATGTTGTTAGAATCTTGTTTTAATTGTTAGGTTTTATGATATTTCAATGGTCATTTTTATTCTCATAATCTGAATTGGATACACTGACATCGTTTTAGGTCACGTGCCTGTTGTCATTTAACGTCACTCCGTAGTTAACACAAAAATTCCCTTTAATTTTCAAATGTAGGACTCGAAGTTATGAGTGACTTGATCTTGATTTAAAAGTGTGGGGAAAAATCACCTAAATTGTATCTAGGATATTTGTAGGTTGTACTTCTCATTTCCAACTTGCTCTGACATTGGTTCACCGTTCACTAACTTGCATTAGCCTAGAGTCGTTTCATGCCGTCTTGAATCTTAATTAGTCTCATAGACGAGTATGTAATTGGGCTAAGCAGTCATTTAATCTCATTATCTGTGTTGAGTTTACTCGTTTCATGCTGTCTTGAATCTTAATTAGTCTCGTATAATCCAGTTTAAGAATACTATGTTTTATAACATAGTATCATGTTTTTGATGTCCCTTTGGGGACCAAAGTCGTTGCCTCAACTTAAGCTTATATTCGTTTGGTATTAGATACGTTTTTGTATACTAGGTACATTTTAAATGTATAGTAGGTACGTTTCTTCCAAATGCCCCTTACCATCATAAGGGAGAGGATTTAGAGATGGAATAGGCGGCCCCGCGTAATCGGGCCCCCTATTCCAGCCCTAAACCATTTCTCAAAATACATCTTGTACATTATTTCGATTATTAAAATGACCTTGTGGGCTGGAAACGACTTCAGTGGTGGTCATAATTGTGGCGGCTTGAGAGTTTGGACTACTTAGCTTATCGGCGACTGAAGGTTGGTCGTTTGTAGGTGGAGTGGTTGGTCGTGGTTGTATGGTCATGATGTTAGTTGAGCGTGGTGTGTTGGTGATTTAGTGGTAGGGATGCATCAAGTTGATTTGGTTTTCGCCGACAACGGGTGTTGATCGTTGTACATAAGGCCAGATTCATCAAGTTGGGTTCTTGATACATTCCTTGATCTGGTAGTTTGCTTTGAAGTTGTTTCTTTGTTGGTTTCAGTGCGATAATTGGGGTAGCGATGGCAGTGGGTGGTGGATTGGTAAGGGTGCACTGGGCAGTGGATGGGGTCGTGGTGGTGGTGTTGGGCGACTGTTGTAATTTAAGCTTCAGTATGACACTAGATACACATATAAGGAGCCCGAATACACATGGTATTACTACTAGATACACAAATCGATTTGTGTATATAGTAGTCATACGATGTGTATCCAGTGGTAATACAAAGTGTATCTGAGGTCATAGTGTATGTATCTAGCTAGTTCCTACAGTTCGCACCTGATCCCGCAAATTAGTTTCGTCTTTTACGCCCAACAATTACTCCTATAATATTGTTATTATCTCTTACACTCCTTCATTCTGTGGAATCAAACATTTTGTATGTGTACATTGCACTGTGAAAGGCTCGTGCTTATATTCAGGATATCTACATGATATATTGATGGGTTTGCCAGTAAACATTTTGCAGTCTTGCAGCAAAGTGATTCTTGTTATCAAGATTGGAGTTTGCCAGTTTTTGATGGATGATTGGAACTATTGGATCAACTAGTAATTCTCTGTTTTTCCACTTTCGTGTGAATTATTAAGAACCATTGGAAACTTGAATGTATACTCGTTGGAGTGTGATTAGATTTTTTCTGTTTATTGATCGATTTCTATGAATTGTTTGAGTTTTGCCGGATACTCTAAGCTATTGCGTTCTGATTATATGTTCCTGAATGTAGTTATGTTAATGCGTTCGTAATTTCGTATGCCTAGTATTGGATTATCATGAGTTGTTGATTTATTTTTTGGCCAAAAAACATGTTAGACTGTGCCTATATACTTGAGCTGCTCTTCACCATTCTCACGTCCGTCCCATGCATTTACGAATGGTCAATCACATATGCCCTCTAGTGTTTAGATAATAATTCAGATGGAGTATGTTCCATTTACAAGATTGAATGGTCTACTGTGGCATTACTAGTAAATGCATTGTTTATAAAATGCAAGGAGGCAGCGTGAGTTTTCTTTCTTCAATCTCTATCCTTCTTATTTACTTGCTGAGTAGTATACTACACTCTCTCAGTCTCATCTTTCTTTACTATTTTATCCTTTTTCTTTCTATTATGCTCTGAGAATTCCAATTTTGCTGCATCAAACTATTTTGATTGATTTTGGCTTATTTTATGTATCTGGGTTTCATCTCTTTTTAATCGAATGATTGATTGATTATGCTTTTCAATTGTTAGTATTATTACTATTTATATACTACTCCTATATGCTACCCTCTCTAAGGCATTAGTTTCACACAAATTCCGTCACAAGCAAGACCGTCTATTTGATTTTTCATCTTCATTATTTCAAGTTTAAGCAACTTGTATTACTACTTCCCAACAATCTTGTCATGCTTAAATCTTGTATGTTTGTTTTATATTTCCAGGATCAGTGGCAATGCTTTCGACCTCGTCTATTATAGGATTTTACCAAACAACTACTAATACTACTGCACATTCCCTTACAAGATTTGCTTACACTTGCCATTTATTTAGTACAACAACATTAAAATATCAAGGCCATACTCACAGGCTTAGAGAATTCCTACTTCGTCAAACTCGTGATTTTGCTCTGACATGTTCTGCTAGAGAGGTTTTGGTCAAAGGACAGGCCTCTACTATTGATCATGACTTGCAGACATTGTCGAGATATCGCTTTAGAACAGAAAATGGTGGTCAGGTGACAGTGGCTGTAGGGAATAAAGGTCTTAAATATCCCGTTTATATTGAGTTTTTCCCTACTCTTTCAAATGATAATCAGAACAAGCTGATACTAAGTTGGGGCATCTATAGATCTGATTCTACTTCTCTCATTCCTCTTGAATTTCAGAGTTCCGTACCCAATCCCCAAAACTCGATCTCTGATATTCCAGTTCTTCAGAATTCTCGTGGCACCTATGTAGTTGAGATGGAATTTGAATCATATTTGGCTCCATTCTATCTCTCATTCCTGTTGAAACTCCCTGGATATTCTGAAATTAGAAGTCACAGAAATACAAACTTTTGTGTGCCTGTTGGGTTTAGTTCCGGGAATCCAGCGCCACTTGGTGTTTCTTTTTCCTCTGATGGCACAATCAACTTTGCCCTTTTCTCTGGAAATGTGGAAAGTGTTTTCCTTTGCTTGTTCGATGATAATGCATCAGAAAAACCGGCTTTAGAGATTGAACTAGACCCATATGTAAATCGGACTGGTGATATTTGGCATGCCTCCCTTGATAGTGTTGGACCCTTCGTTAGCTACGGTTATCGATGCAAGAGAAATATATATGATGGAACTATAGGTAAAGTTCTTTTAGATCCTTACAGTAAACTATTAAGGAAAAGGGTTCCTAGTCTTCCAGATCTTGGAGCATTGCGTGTTCCACCTGCTTTTGATTGGGGTGAAGATGTTCGTCCTGGCTTGCCCTTAGAGAAATTAAGTGTCTACCGTCTGAATGTGAATCGATTTACAGCAGACAAGTCTAGTAAATTACCTTCAGAAAATTCTGGTACCTTCTTTGGAGTTGCTGAAAAGGTAGATCATCTTAAGAGTCTTGGTTTCAATGCCATAGTACTCGAGCCAATTTTCCCTTTTAATGAGAAGCAGGGGCCCTATTTTCCATTTCATTTTTTATCACCAATGCAATCATATGGACCTGCCAATGACGCGATATCAGCCATCAACTCCATGAAAGATATGGTTAAGAGAATGCATGCTAGTGGAATAGAGGTTTTCTTGGAAGTTGTTTTCTCTCACACAGCTGAAAAAAGTGCAATCCGTGAAGTTGACACATCTTATTTTTACACTGATGGAGATCCTGATTTGGGTGGTCGGAATGCCTTGAACTGTAATTACCCGATTGTCCAACAAATGGTTCTTGAAAGTCTACGGTTTTGGGTGACTGAGTGTCGGATCGATGGGTTTTGCTTCATTAATGCATCATACCTCTTAAAAGGCTTTCACGGGGAAGAACTATCTCGCCCACCTTTGATAGAAACTATCACCCATGATCCTGTGCTCTCTAAAACCAAGATGATAGCAGATTGTTGGGATCCTTTTGACCTGGTCTCCAAAGAAACCTGTTTTCCCCACTGGAAAAAATGGTCTGAAATTAATTCAAAATTTTCCATCGATGTGCGTAACTTTCTGAGAGGCGAGGGATTAATAAGCGACCTGGCCACAAGATTGTGTGGAAGTGGGGACATCTTTTCTGCTGGAAGAGGCCCATCATTTTCCTTCAATTTCATTACAAGGTACTCGGGACTTCCACTTGTTGACTTGGTTAGCTTCAGTGGTAGTGACCTTGCTGCTGAATTAAGTTGGAATTGTGGTGAAGAAGGGGCCACAGATAACAAACTCGTCCTAGAAACTCGACTTAAACAAATAAGGAACTTTCTCTTCATTCTCTTCATTTCACTCGGTGTTCCTGTGTTAAACATGGGAGACGAATGCGGTTCATCAGCAGGCGGATCCCCTGCGCACAGTAACAAAAAACCTTTGAACTGGAGCACCATGAATACATCTTTTGGCATCCAAACCACACGATTCATTTCATATATGAACTCTCTTAGAGAACGGCGGAGCGACCTTTTACAGAAGAAGGAGTTCTTGAAAGAAGAACATATTGGCTGGTTGCACACTGACCTCTCCTCACCAAAATGGCTCGACCCATCAGCTAAGTTTTTGGCTATGGAGCTTACTCCAGACACCAAAGGTATCGACCAGAGCTCCGACTCTTCCCTTATGAATGGAAAGTTGTATGTCGCTTTCAATGCTGGAGAAAATTCAGAAACTGTCATGTTACCGTTATCTGCAGAGAAAATGGTTTGGGTTCGTTTAGTTGACACGGGGCTTCCATATCCGGAATTTTTATCAGAAGAAGGTGTTTCAGTTCCTGAGGAGATATCTGGCGTGGTAACTTACGAAATGAAGTCACACAGCTGTGTACTATTTGAATCCAAGGTTCAGCAGGATTAATTCCTTTGTTTCAGGCTTTTAGGAGAATGTTGAATAAGGAGTGTATATTTCTTCAGAAATAATGGATGCTGGGCGTGTTTATGTAGACAGAATTAAAATTTTTTATTTTCATCAGACATCAGAATGTTTCCAGGAAAATTACTACTCGGGCATTCATATATCAGAATTTTTTTTCTACAGCTGAAAAGAAAATGTCCTACACACTTGGGACATTAGTATCATATTACCGGTTACTCTATATACTGAATTACTGATTACTGATTACTGATATCGATACAGATGTTGGTCTAGCCTTTGCATTGGAATCCTCTCTTCAATCATGTTTAACTCTTGATATTATCCTTATAGTGAACTTATAACTATTATTCCTCTTTTGCCAGAGCATAGATGTCTCCTTGGCTCCGTCATTTGCAGTATGTAGCGTTATAAGATATATTCCTGTGCTGTTTATACGAGGAGAGTAAAGCTTAAATTTGTGAACTTTGAAAAAATTGCCATTTATATTTGAGATGAGCAGTGCTTTTTATCCCCAAGATTTACTAATATTGCCCAAATTATAATTTGAACGTTCCAATTCTACCCTCGTTATCACTATTTTCTCTTATCTCACTGTTAGTTATAGATTCTTTTTAGAATCTAATATGTGGTGTTGATTGGTTTCTGCATGACGCTATTTCCGCTTATTCACGGACGTCGCCAACCTTTGTGGCATGGTCGTGACCCACGATTGTGTCATAGCAAAGCAGAAGACTCAATTTCATCAGCAAACAGCCAAACTGCAACGGCTTTAATCAATTATGTTGATAAATATCATGATACATCATATACGACGACATAAAACGAAAAACATATGTACACTATATACAACCTTGAAACCTAAATTAATCAATTAAAGATGTACCGATGATAATAATAATAATAGTAATAATATCAGCAAACGGAGACGATCGTCATCGGAACTTTCTCCCTCTCTTCAGAAACCATCCTCAGAACCTTCTTAAACGCGAAATGCAAGCAATTAGAGAAGACAATCCAACAAACAACCTCGAATACGAAATCAAACGCCGGATCCTCTGGATTCTTATTATTATCGTTATCGAAAGACGAGAACCAATCGTCGCCGCTCCAATTACCGCCGCCGCCTCCGAAGTTCCAATTACCGCCGCCGAAAACGCCGCCGTCGTCGGCACCGCCGAGAAAGGGATCGCCGTCGTCGGAAGAGGAAGGAGGAGAGCGTCGGTGAGTGCGACGGCGTCGTTTAAGGAGAGATCGGCGGGAGGTGGCGTGGCGAGATTTGATTGGAGGAGAGGCGACGGTGTTGGTCGGGGCGATGAGTGAGGAGATCTGGAGAGTGTCGGTGAGGGCGAGGTGGTGATGATGAGAGATTAGAGATGATGCAGCGACCTCCATTGCTAACAATGATTGGGAGAATTTCTAGGGTTTCGAGGGAAGATGAAATAGAGGAAAATTGATTTTGTTAGGGGAGGGAGGTGGCTGATTTAGGTGAAGTTTGACACGTCTTCGTGAGGAAGAGGAAACGTGGGAGATTTTATCAAGTGTGCCAGAGAAAATTCTGTGTTGCATTAATTGGGCCCCGGGTGTGCTCTATGCGGATTAAGGGCATTCATATTGAAAAGGATGTCTTTTTTTTTTAATTTCTTCTCTTTTCTTTTATTTTTTTGACATCTCAGCTTATCTTTCATTAAACTCATTTTTTATTATGTACATCATCCTCCCATTTTTCTTCAATTTTTTTAAAAGAGAATCTTCTCTACTTTCTCTTTTATATTTTAATTATTATTATTATTTAGTAACTATTATTATAATGAAAATTATATAAAATAATATATAAATATAATAATCTCATAAAAGAGTGAGCACTTTGGCCTAGGTTGTACTTCTTCTAAAAATAGAAGAAGTCTTTCTCTTCCTCCTTCTAAGAGGATGTGAAAATCAATCCCGCATTGAAAAAGACATCTTCTTAGAGGAGAGAGTGTGCTAAGAGGATACAACATTCTCTTCAATGTGGGTGCTCTAAGGAAACTGTCGGCTTCGTCCTTCAATTTTATTAAAAAATTGTAGCCTTTTTGTTTGAGCATGCAAATAGGTCAATAGGGTCGAGTTCACGTCGAATCAATTTCGAGATTATTGGCTTTCGGTCGAGTTATTCAGGTTAAGGTAATTTTCAGGTCAACTATTCGAATTATTCCTGGATAATATCAGTTTTCAACAATAAATATTCAGGTCGGGTTACAATGGGCCGAGTATCGGGTCAAGCTCGGGTTCGGATCGGGTTAGCTATGTCATGTCTACTTTCAGTTTCTTAAAAAAAATATGTTTTTGTCATAAAAGTAAAATAGGTCAAATTAATGTAGTTGAAATCTCTCACGTTGAAACCTGAAAAGGTAGCTGAAAACTGAAAAGGTAACTGAAACCTGAAAATGTAGTTGAAAATCTAGCTGAAAATTATTACTTGAAAACACAGAATTTTCTCTGGCAAACACTAAAACAGGCAACTGAAATGACGTAGAAGGATATGGTTTATTATTATTATCAAATAATTGAAGGGTTAAAACAGGTACCTGAAATCTAAAATGCTACCTTAGGTAGCATTTCATTTC